>CAUYPK010032756.1:0-30894 GCA_963574355.1 Loris lydekkerianus
CAGTGGTGTTGATGTGCGATCTCCAACCTTCTCTCCTGGTATAGCTCGAATCCTCCAGGTTACTTACTAAATTTCCATCCTTTAACTCTCCTTCTGGACGGGAGCCTCTGTGAAAAGCTGGCTTCAGTCTGCCATCTTGTCTCTCTCCTCAGTCTGTTTTCAATACCAGTGACTGGAACTCTCTTCTGACATCTGCTTTTTGGCCTGGGCCTGGTTGACGTGTAAAAGCAGCTCTCAGGGGCCAGAGAGCTGAGAAATAGGCTCCCTTTCTTGGGGCAGATATATAGGGAAGGATGGAGCAGGGAGTTTCTTGCAGGTATCTTGAAGGTGGTTGGGATTTTTTGTCCTCATCTTGACCCAGGTGAGGGACAAAAGCTGATTTCTTTAGCATGCCTGTCCCTTCCCATTCTACTTTATGAGAGTGCCTGGGCTTTAAAGTCAGGTTAGTTGAGTTTTAAATTCTGGATCTGCCACTCGCCAACCATGTGACCTTTGGCTTGTTGCTTAACTCTTAAAAGACTCAGTTTCTTTTCCAAAGAAATGTGTCTAGTAATATCTTCCTAAGGGATTTGATGTATTTGACAAATAATTGATGCTAAAAAAAAAAAGTTGGTTAAGTCTTGACTGAGATTAAAACCCTTCAGTGGCTCCCAGTTCTCTGACCACTTTATCTTTTTTTTTTTTTTTTCCTATCCAGGGCCAGGTTTGAACCCGCCACCTCCGGTACATAGGTCCAGCACCCTACTCCTTTGAGCCACAGGTGCCACCCTGACTGCTTTATCTTAACTAGGCTAACACCCCTTGTAAGGTCCAGCTTCTACCTTCAGCCTCGTCCTGCAACACAGATTGCCAGGGTGCTTGGCTGCAGCCACACTGGCCTTTCTCAACCTTCCTCCTCACCACGCATCTTCTCACCACAGGGACATGGGAGTATTAGGCCCCAGGAAATTTTTAGGAAAGGCTTTTAACTTCCCCAGGTGTGGTATGGGAGACTTAAGGTGATCTTACCTAGATGAAAGTATCCAGAGATTTCTGTATTACAATTTATAAAGCAATAGGCATGTCATTCAATAGTCTCAGCAAATGTTTTCACTCTTCCATTCCAGACCCTTTCGAATCAAGTGGAAACAGTGATTAAACTGTGATTAACTTCTCAAAATGTGCTAGTTGCAGTAGGAAGGTAAGATGAGGTCTTTGCTTCCCAGGTGCTTGATGTAGAGATGAGGAAAATGTCAGGCAGGACATTCAGTCACAGTCTGGGACTTCAGTCAATGTCAGGCACGGTTCAGACTATTCCAGCTGGAGAGTTGCTTCGGTAGTTGATGCTCTGAGTGTTTTGGGCTTTCCAGAAGTGCTGGACAATATTTAACTGCTCTCTCATAGGGCAGTGGATTGGTCAACTTAGGTAATGCTATCATAAGCAGCCTCCAGATTTCAGTGACTCAATCTGACAATGGTTCATTTTTGTTTAGGTTGCAGACCAGTAGAGACTGGCAGGGGTTGGAGGGGTGAGGTGCTCTGCTTCACACTGTTATTAACAGGTTCTAGTGCCAGTCTATCCTCTGAGGTCTCAGAGTTTTCTGCTGTGTATTCTGCATGAGATTGACCAGCAAATGAAGAAAGTGTCTGTGGAGAATGATTGTGTGACCCTAGTTCCTTCCATGTGGTTGCGACACATGACTTATATTCTGTACTCGTGCCCGTGGTGAAGATAAGTCACATGACATCACTTTGAAGCAAGGGGGGTGGAAAATGTGGTTTAGTCACATACCCACGAAAGGGAACTGGGTCTAGTGAGCATCTAAATTTTAAATAATCCCTGCCACAGGCCAGGAGGGGGAAAATAGCATAATTACATAGAGAACTTTTAAACAGAATGTCAAAACCTGGGTGCAGGAAAAAAAATTTAATACATTTTACTTTATAAGGAACAAATTAAGAAGACAAATGAGATGGTAAAGGCATTAAATCTACTTTATAGCTGGTGCCTGATGTTAAAAGATCCTATCAAGCCTCTTTCATTGACATTTTAGCATTTATTTATAGACATCATTATGTGAGTGTTGAGGTGGTAAATGCAGGTTCTTCCAAATAGGCTTCTGGACCAAGCTGAGTTCTAAACAACTTTTATTACTAGACTAACACTGGTGAAGCTGTAGTTCCTTACGCTGAAAGTGGGGGCTTTGAGAACATTTTCAATGTAAACTTTCTGAAGGAAAATGGAACCTGAGGATGGAAAAGTATGAAATAAGGGTAAGGGCATGTTTAGATTTTTTCCTGAATTTTAGGGGGTAGATCAGGTATTTTTTTCAGATCAAAGGATAATTTTCAAGGACAAATCCATTATGTTTGGGTTGTCAATGAATAGTCATTTACTATGGACATAAAAAATGTATACCTCTTATTTCTAATCTGGATGAGAGAATACAGAAATACCTTGGAGATATTGTGGGTTTGGTTTCAGCTCACCACAATAAAGTGAATGTAACATTAAAGGTAGTCCCGTGAATGTTTTGGCTTCCCAGTGTGTATAAAAGTTATGTTTATACTATAATTTGTTGTTTGCAATAGCATTATGTCTATAAAATAACATACATACCTTAATTGAAAATACTTCATTGGTAGAAAATGCTGATTATCTGGGTCTACATCAAGTTGTAATCATTTTTGCTGATAGTAGTTCTCACCTTGATGTTAGTGGCTGCTGATTGATCAAGGTGGTGGTTGCTGAAGGCTGGGGTGGCTGTGGAAATTTCTTACAGTAAGACAGCATTGAAGTTTGTTGTATCGATTGACTCTTTGATGATTGAAAGATTTCTCTGTAGCATGTGATGCTGTTTGTTAGCATTTACCCACAGTAGAACTCCTTTGATTTTTTTTTTTTCAGTTCTTGGCTGGGGCCAGGTTTGAACCTGCCACCTCTGGTATATGGGGACAGTGCCCTACTCCTTGAGCCACAGGCGCTGCCCTAGTAAAACTTCTTTGAAAATTGGAGTTAGTCCTCTCAAACCCTGTTGCTGCTTTATCAACTAAGTTTATGTTATGTATATTATTTTTCTAAATCCTTTGTTGTCATTTCAGCAATGTTCACAAAATCTTTATCAGCAGTAGATTCCATCCCCCGAAACCAATTTCTTTGCTCAACCCTGAGAAGCAACTGCTTATTCATTCAAGTTTGATCATGAGATTGTAGCAATTCAGTCACATCTTTAGGCTCTGCTTCTAATTCTCGTTCTCTTGCTATTTCCACCACATCTCTTTTTACTTCCTCCACTGAAGTCTTAAACACTTCAAAGTTGGGTACACAATCAATTTCTTCTAAATTTCTATTAATGTTCATAGTTTGACCTTCTCCCATGGATCATGAATGTTCTTGTTGGCCTCTAGATTGATGAATCATTTTCAAGTTTTCAGTTTACTCTGGCCAGATCCATCAGAGGAATCATTACCTATGGCAGCTATAGACATACAAAATGTATTTTTAAAAAAATAAAACTTAAAAGTTGAAATGACTCCTTGAGCCACCAGCTGCAGAATGGATGTTGTATTGGCAGCATGAAAACAACATTCATCTCCTTCTATGTCTCCATCAGAGCTCTGGGGTGACCAGGTGCATTGTGAATGAGCAGTGATATTTTGAAAGGAATTTAAAAGGTCCTAGGATTTTCAGAATGGTAGATGAAAGTTGGCTCCAACTTAAAGCCACCAGCTACATTAGTTCCTAATAAGAGAGTCAGCCTGTCTTTTGAAGCTTTGAAGTCAGGCGTTGACTTCTCCTTTCTAGCTGTAAGAGTCCTAGATGGCATCTTCCAAAAGAAGGATGTTTCATCTACATTGAAAATACATTGTTTACAGTAGCCACATTCATCAGTGATCTTAGCTGTATCTTCTGGCTAACTTTTTGTAGCTTCTACATCAGCACTTGCTGGATCACTTTTCACTTTTCTATTAAGCAGATGAGTTCTTTCCTTAAACTTCACGAACCAACCTCAGTTAGTTTCAGACTTTTCATCTGCAGCCATCATCTCTTAGCCCTTAAAGAATTGAACAAAGTTAGAATCTTGCTCTGGATTAGGCTTGGGTTTAAAGGGAATGTTGTGGCTGGTTTGATCTTCTATCCAGACCACTTTAACTTTCTCCCTATCAGCAGTAAGCCTGTTTCACTTCCTTATTATTCGTGTGTTTGTCAGAATAGCACTTATAATGCCCTTCAAGAACTTTTCCTTCTCATCCACAACTTGGCTTACTGGTTGGCATCAGAGGCCTAGATTTTAACCCATCTCTGCTTTTGACTTGTCTTCCTCACTAAGTTTAATCATTTCTAGCTTTTGATTTCAAATGAGAAATATGTGACTCTTCCTTTCACTTGAACACTTAGAAGCCATTGTAGGGTTATTAATTGGCCTAATTTCAATGTTGTTGTGTCTCAAGGAATGAGGATGCCTGAGTGGAGGGAGCAAGATGGCCAGTCAGTAGAGCAGTCAGAACATACACAACATTGATTAAATTCACAGTCTTACGTGGGTAGGGTTTGTGGCACCCTAAAATGATTATATAATAGTTAACGTCACAATCTCTGTAACAGATAATTCATTATATGATAATAATAATGATAAAGTTTGGAATTATTGCAGGAATTACCAAAATGTGGCTCACAGACACGAAGTGAGCACATGCTGTTGGAAAAATGGTGCTGACAGACTCGCTCGATGCAGGATTGCCACAAATCTCTAATTTGTAAAAGTGCAATATCTGCAAAGCGCAATAAAGTGAAGTGCAATAAAATGAGGTATGCCTGTAATTATTTTAAACAATGTACAAAGAAGAGACTTTTGAGTTGGCTAAAATAGCATGGCTAGCCAAACTTATAATATGGTCATCTTTCTATTCTTTGTGACTGAACCAGAGAATGTGAGGAGGGGCACAAGTGGGCATTGTAGTAGGGAAGCAAGAGAGGAATTCTATGGACAGTTTATAAACCAGATGTGCCATTTTCAAAAGAATACTGACATCTTGGGGCAAAACCTCATAGTTCTATTGTGTGCTGGTCATATGCTATTGCTTGAAAGTGCATCACCAATACAGCCTTGAAACACGAGATTTCTTTTAATTAACATCCTCATGAACCTTATCACCAGGTTCAACATGATTTTTTTTTTCTTGATATATTCACTCTTTTGCCTGAGGCTGCCTACAGGAGGCCGTGTCCCAACTTTCCCATAAAAATGACTTCCACATTCCACGTCCCAATTACTCTGAAGGACCTGCCCAAGATGCCTATAAAACCCTACTACAGTCTACACCACCTTCTAACTAATATTCTACATGTGTTTTTGATCATCGAATCAGATTTTCAAAAGTCAGAATGGTTTTCCACGTGGAGTTTGAATAAACATATAAACCTTTGTTATTTATATACATGGTTCAAAAAATAACATGTGAGGCCAAACATGTAGAAAGAGCAATTGGACTTAGAGTCAGATGGGCTCAATTCTCAGGTCAGCCACTTATTCCCAGAATGTCATTGGGAAGGTTAGCTAATCTTTTTGAATCTCAATTTCTTCATTTATAGTTACCTCCAGGGTTATTGTGAGACTTATGTGAGCTAATGTACGCCAAGGGCTCACATAATGAGATGGTAGGTGTTCAGGAGATAAACGTGCCCTTACCTTTATTAGGTGCTTTAGTGACCAAGGAAGAAATGCATTCAGGTAAAACTGTTATTGGGAATACTTTCGGTTACAAGTGACAAAAAGCTTAAAGCAAATGGATTTAAAAATATTTATGAAATGTATCAGCTCATTCATCTGAGAACTTCAGAAGCAGAACATCAGGCATGGTTTAGTCTAGACACTTAGCATGTCATCAGGGCTGCAAGTCTCTTTCCCTGGGCTTCTCTTGGTTTTGACCTTCTTTGTGTCTCAGTTTCATCCTTGGGTTGGCTTCTTTTATGTCACTTGGCTGCCAGCTGCACCAGGACTAATGTTCTCACTCACACTCAGGGAGACAGAGAGTGTCTTCTGCCCCAAATGTCGAACAGTATGTCCATCTGCTTGGACAAGTTTAGGTCATGGGCCTATCCCTAAACGTATCACTGTAACTAAGAAAATATGATTCCTTGATTGGCTTTAGACAAATCAAGGATAATTTCTAGAGCTGAAGAGTGGAGTTAAAATTTCTCAAACCACAAAGTTTGGAAATTTATTGTCTTTTAGCAATGGGGGGAGGGATGCATATTGAGGAGACAATCCAGTAGCGTATCCACTCCTCTACTTTATTACCATACCACATACACCCTTGTCCCCAGATACACATCTTAAAAAGTTCTTGCCTACCCAATCTACATGCATCTCTTCTTAAAAGATGGATGCCTTGAGCTTCACTTTGAGCTCCATGTCTGAGACTTGAGCTGATGTGCCTTCTTCTAGGTCAGTTTCCCATGGAGCTCTTCATAGTCTGGTAACTTTATAACCAAAAAATATTATCCTACAATTTGTCCCTCATTATCTAATCCTCCTTTTAATATTAGAACTCCTGAGTTTTAACTGGACATATAGTTCCTCAGATAGACACTACATTTCCTAGACTTCGTGCACTTAGATATAACCATGAGTCCAAATTCTCAACAAAGGGATGTGAGCAAAAGTCACACTTGTGACTTCTCCATTGCCACCTTAAAATATATTATTTGTCCTCTATTTCTTGTCTGTGTTCCCTCCTGGGGGTGACAATACCATGTGGTGCTGAGCCAGTCAGGCAGGGGACTGCAGCAACCTGGGCCTAGGCCAGTGGTTCCCAGAGAGTGGTTCTCAGAGTGGTCTTGGACCAGAAGTCCAGGGAGTTCACTGGAAAGCTGTATTTTCAGGTCCCTCTTCATACATGTTGAATCAGAAACTTTGGCACTGGGGCCTAGAAACTCTTGTTTTAATAAGCTCTCCAGGGCATTCTGATACACATGTAAGTTTGAGAACCACTGCAACGGGTGACTTGTTGCCTTACAATCTCCAGTATTTGGCAGTATTTTTGATTGTCATGAGGTGGGAGGAGCGAAGACAACTGGCATCTAGTGGGTAAGGGTCAGGACCACTCTAAACATCCTACGAAACAAAGAAAGCCCCTATAGCAAAGTTTGATCTGGCCTGAAAAGTCAATAGAATTGAGGTTGAGAAATACTACTCTAAGGGATGGTGGGATCATGGGCTAGAGCTGTGGGTCCCCAGCTAACCTTGCACAGATGTCCTTCTGACATCTACTCAGCACTGTCTACCATGTAGCCACAAGTCATGTGTGGCTACTGAGTGCTCAAAATGTGGCTAATCTGAACTGAGATGGGATCTAAGTCCCCCACAAAAAGGATGTGTAATATTGCACAAATATTTTATATGGTTTACACATTTAAATGATAATATTTTGTTTCTATTAAGTTAAATGGGCCAGGCGTGGTGGCTCACCCCTAGAATCCTAGCATTCTGGGAAGCCAAGGCAGGTGGATTGCTTGAGCTAAGGAGTTTGAGACCAGCCTGAGCAAGAGCCAGAGCAGGCTACAACACCTGGGTAGTTTTTCTTTTAATAGAAAAACTAGGCAGGCACTGTGATGAGCACCTGTAGTCCCAGCTACTTGGGAGGCTGAGGCAAGAGGATCACTTGAGCCCAAGAGTTTGAGGTTGCTGTGAGCTATGATGCCACAGCACTCTACCCAGAGTGACAGAGGGAGATTCTGTTGAAAAAAAAAATAGTTAAACGAAACATAATTTATTAATATCAATTTCACTTGTTTACTTTTTTCCAATGTGGCTACTAGAGAAGTTGAAATTACAAATGAAACACACATTATGTTTCTATTGGATAGTGATGCTCTGGACTATTAGAGAGGAAATAGGAGAAATAGACTCCTGTTGTTTTTGAGCCACTGTATTTTTAGGGTTTTTTTTGTTCCTACAACTAAGACCATTTCCATTAAAACCCAGTAAATATTATATGAAATGGTGGAGGAAAACTTCAATTTGAAGAAGTAGACAATGAGAAAAGAAACTCACACCCTATTTGCTGTATGCCTAGTTTCCTGCTTGACAGGTGCAGTGAGGTGACTTTGTTTTCCTTGGTCTGTCAATCTGGAAATCCTGGCTGTGCTCTCTGGGAGCATTTCCCTCATCCATGGTCCTTCTTGGCCCCTCGAAGATGGATATTGGTGCATATGCCCTTTCTGAATCTACTTCTTTGGAGCCCATTACATTTTGGCACAGATTTGGGGAGCCTGGAATTTGCTTCAGGGGGTGAATATTCCTGTTGCCAGCCAGGCTTGGGTTTCTTGGGTTGAACAAATTTCCCTAAAATGTGAAGCCTTCCTGACTATTTGCCTCCCACTAGTTCCGTGAGCTGGTAATCAAAGCCAGAGTCCTTCTGTAGCCATCTCTGAGTCTGAGAATTCCTGTCTCTTAGCAACAGGCTGCTGTGCTATGCCCTGCCAGGATAACTAGGGACGAACATTTGGCCATAATTCTGCCATCTAGGGGATTGTCCTATAGCATAACAAGCGGCCATTCCAAGGCTGCCGTCCCATGAAAACACCTGGCGCTTCGTGGAGAATGAGCAGATTGCTGGGATTCTGCCTAGCGTTTCCATTCAAGGCATAGGAGCAGTCAGTTGGTTAGCAGTGGCAGAGGATTGTAGGACCAGAGAGGTGCCCTTATTTTGAGTCACCATAATGGTCAGGCACTTGAATAGGAAGCAGTAGTCCCTGCTGCACAGGGACAGTAAGGTCAACAGGCACAAGGATTGTTTATATCCCCACCAAGGATGCAGGTTCCAAATATCGCTCTGGGTTCCAGGTTCTGTGGCCGGGGTGGTGGGTTTCAGAATTGTGAGCCAGGCGAATTCTCTGTATAAGAAATCCCAGATGAGTCCTTTCCTCAGCTGCACAATACTACCCCAAGTGAGCATCCCAGCTCTGGCCCCTGCCATCTGCATATTGTGCTCCCCTGCTCTCTGAAATAGGCAGAAAAAAATCCCCCTCTTAGATTTGTAAGTAGATTTTTCTGGCAGAATAATGAGCCCCTCTTGCCATTAATCTTAATAGGCTTTGGGGCTAACAAAAACCATTTTCCCCAGATCGGAATTATTCTTAAGTGGACTTTGGGAAGTGTTTTAACCTTTTTGTCACTCAGGCTAAAGAATTAAAATGCATTTCTGGAATTTTTTTCTGGGGTTACTAGAAAGCCAGAGTGAGGTGTGGCTGCTTTTGTGTATTTTTCTTTACAAAACCCTTGATGTCGGGTGTCCCGGGGCCCTTCAAAGCTCTGGTTTGTGTTTGTATTGCCGTGTATAGTGCACATACCCAGTGGACGTTTCTAGGAAAAAAGGAGAAGACGTGGCATAATGATGGGCCAAGAAAAGTGAAATGTTTTTATAAAGAAAATAGGTCAAAACTGAGAAAATAGCAACTGTGTCCCTGGCACCCACCCTACCAATGACCCAGGTTTTGTGTTAGGTTCTCAGACTAAATTCTTCTAATGTAAAACAGTCCATGGCAACCACACTCCCCATTTTCTCCCAGGTAGAGTGACATAGTAGATGTCACTTTGAATCCTCCCAAATGAGAAAGAAAGATGACAGATTCAATGGCTGCATGATTCAAAGATGCAGGAAATGGATACAATACGTGGTGTCGTTTAGATTTAAAATAAGGGCACTTGAGTGCTCAGCATTACTTGCAATAAATACATTAGATTTAAGCCTCAGTTTGAACCTAATCATAACTGGACTCTTAACTATCTAGTTTAAATGACTGGTAACATAAGGCATTTCATAATTTCTGGTCCATTAGTTGCGATCAGGTCCTAATTAACATTCCAGGACCTGGCTTTAGCCAACCTACATGGAAAATTTGAAGCGGAAGCACACATTTGGACAGTTTATGCCTCTAGTGTGGTCTGTATCATGTTGTGGTTTGTGAAGCATTTTTTTGTTGTTGTTGTTTTGTTTTGTCTTGGCAGGATTGGACTGGTGGAGGTCACCTATATAGTCACGTCATTTAATGATGAGGATACGTTCTAAGTGATGTGTCATCAGGTGATTTTGTTATTATGTGGACATCACTGAGTGCATTTGTATAAACCCAAATGGTTCAGCCTACTCCACACCACAGCTGTATGTTATAGCCTGTCGCTCCCAGGCTACAGCCTATACAGCATGTTCCTGTACAGAGCACAGTAGGCACTGGTAACACAGTGACAAGTATTTGTGTATTTAAACATATCTGAACATAGAAAATGTACAGTAAAATACAGTATAAAAGGTAAAAGATAGTGCACCTGCATAGAGCACGTACCAGTAATGGAGCTTGCTGAACTGGAAGTTGCTCTGGGTGAGTCAGCGAGTGAGTGGCGAGTGAATGTGAAGGCTGAGGACATAGCTGACACGACTGTGGACTTTATAAACTTACCTGCACTAAATTTGTAAAAAAATTTTTATTGCTTCAATAGCAATTTAGCCTTAGTTTACTGTAACTTTTTTACTTTCAAACTTTAAGGTTTTTCATTTTTTAAACTTTTTGATTTTTTTGTAGTAACACTTATTTTAAAACACATACACCTTGTACAGCGGTTCAAAAATATGTCTTTACAGTCTTATTCTGTAATTTTTTTTCTATTTTTAAAATTAGTTTATTTTTTTAAATTTAAAAAATTTTTTTAAAAGGCACAAACACACACATTAGCTAGCCTGGGCCTACAGGGGGTCAGGATCATCAACTTCACTGTCTCCACCTCCACCTCTTTCCCATTGGAAGGTCTGGGGCAATAGCACACGTGGAGCTGCCATCTCTTATAATAACAATGCCGTCTTCTGGAAACCTCTTGAACAACCTGCCTGGGGCTCTTTTTGAGAAGGGGTTACTGTTTTTTAGAGATATACCTATGGTAATTTGCTTTGTTTTTTCTTTTTCATCGTAGATTTATAGGAGTAGCATGTTGCACTACAATATCATGACCCTTACAGTGCCACTCACTAGGCAATAGGAGTTTGTTTAGCTCCATTGTCATCATATGGGACCACATCTGTGTATGCAGTCAATCACTGCCAAATCACCATTTTGCGGCACATGGCTGTATATTCTTTCTTCAGTTTTAACTGAGTGCTATTTATTTCCTGGTCTAAAGATGCTCTCTGTATATAACATTAGGGAAAACCCTTTCTTGGGATGGTAAGTTTCTTACCTATTGATCAGTCAAGGCCAACTGCTTCACTTCACTTCACTTCTATATCTGAGTGACACCTGACACTTTCTGCTGCCCCACCCTATGCAGCCTTGTCTGGAGAACCCTCACTACACACACCTCGCTCCTTCAGCAGGAGTCCAATCTGCTTGTTCAGTACCTATAGTCCTCTCGGGAAAGCCAGCAGGTTTTCCTTAGACTCAAACTCATCCAGAGGCAGTGCCTCTAAAGGACTTGAAGGAGAAATATCAGAAGGATTCTAATACTCTACCTGGAAGGATCTGACAGGGTCATCTCAGGTGGGCGTCACCGAGCAGTAGTGAGGCAAGCGAGAAGCTCTGTCTATGGAGAGATAAGCGTGGCCAGAGGCTGCCATCGCCTCCAGACTCACAGCTCTACTGGGCTGTAGAAAGTGATCTTTGGTACAACCAAAAAACGGTATCTTTCACAAACAAGTGGCTCTGTCTTCTGTCTCTAGTTCACTGTGAGTCACTTGCCCAGGGTCCATCACAGCAGGTGGGATCCCAGGGCATATGATTTTATCTCTGTGACAGGCTTGTTCAACAGTACTGTACTCCTGAGTTTCTACACTTACTGTTTCATGATTGACTGCAGATTCTCATGTAGCCTCTTCAGTTCTGCTCAGATTCCTTTTGCCTGTAAAGAATATGCAGATGAAGTGCAAAGCCCTGCCTGAGGTTGTCACTGGCACTAGGACACTGTTTCTAGGCTGAGGGTAAATGGGCCCCACTGCCTCCTGCCACTGGACACCACTCTGGACATCACCATAACCTGTTTACTTCTCCCTATCTCCACAGACACCGTGCCTGTTAGAGACCCCATCACCTCTTACCTGGAAAGCTGCAATCAGAACTGGTCTCTCAGCATCTGTCCTTGTTCCTCTCCAAATCCTTTCTCTGTCCTGTTTGCAGGTAATCTTTCTAGATTGCAAATCTGATCATCAAACTTCCGTCCATAAAACCCCTAAATAGCTTCTCCTTGCCCTCAGGATAAAACCTCCAAAGCTCCTGTGATGGCCTGTAAGGCCAGTTGGATGTAGTCCTTATCTCGCTTTCCAGCATGCCCAGTCTTCATTGCCCCTGTGTTCAGTGACAGCCTTTCCCCTCAGACTACACTTTCCCAGGAAGACAGGGACAGGATATATTTTGCTCACTGAGGCATTATTGTTATGGTACCTGCACACAGTAGGTGCTTGTTATTTGCTGAGTGTATGAATGAATGAATGAATGAAAAATAACTGCAGGACCAAGAGCCAGGAATCATACAATGACTAAACCAATTACCAGCCTGAGTTTATCCATTGCATTATCTGTATGTTAGCAGATGGCTAACAACTTTAGTTCTTTAGAGATGAATGCAGGTGGAAGGAGTTTTTATATCTGACTGGTCAGATGGAACACACATTCAATAATATTAAAGTAAAAATTTAAATTGCAGATTTAAATGGAATGCCCAGTAGTGCCTATCTTTCTTTTGGTCTAAATGGAATAGAAGTGAGCTGGTGGTTGGCAGGATACCACTCATCTCTGGCTGTGGTTTGCTGATTTGTAAATACTTTTAGCCTTAGCAGGATGGCTGTCTGTGTTCTTATATGTGCACTTGCATGTTTGTGTGGCTTTTACACTTCCCACTGCACAGCTTCTCTGCAGATTCATGTGTCTCTGGTTTTGCACACATGCTATTTTGGAAAGAACAGAGATGAAGAGCACTGCTTAGGGGGATGTGACTTCTTCCTTTCCTTGATGCCTGACTAGCTACTTACTAGCTCAAACAGGAGCAAGAGGTGGAGTATGTAGGCACAGAGTTACAGGCAGACATTTGCTTGCCCAGATAAAACTTTCTGAGCAGAACTGATGCAATAAACAACTTTCTAACTTCCATGTAAGAAAAATTCTATATGGGGGATACTTGAAAAGGAGGAAGATTCTTCCACCATTTTTTCAGCATCAGCTGGAGTCAGATGCATAGTTTAGTTCACTTTTGTGAAAGTTGGTATCTGCTATAGCTGGATTTAAACATATTTATCTAGAGCAGCAGTTCTCAACCCAGTCGCAACCCACAGAAACTGCATTAAAGGGTTGCGGCATTAGGAAGGTTGAGAACCACTGATCTAGAGAGACAAGAACCTCCATCTTCCTCTATCTACCATAATATTAAAAGTGACTATACTGATTACTGCTCTCTCTCAAATAATGATGAATAGAACATTATGGCATGTTTTGCACACATACCCCAGAAATAGATATAGTTCTTTATTTGGCCCTCATGGATATGCAATTTAAATTACTTATAGATTATTAACTTGACACCTTATTTGCAATAGATTAATTAGGAGAAGAGACTGCTGAACTTCAGGTAGAAAAAAGAAGAGTACGTATTTGTTTTCCTTTCTCTACCCTCTGTTGAGTTGGTATACAGTCACAAGTATACCTGTGCTAGAGACTGCTAGTGACCTGTCCCAACATCTATTCTCTCTTCCTTTTTAATAAAGGAACCTGATATTTACCTAGGCACATTGTCTCCAAGATAAAGGACCAAATTTTCAAGCCTCTTATGTAGCTAGATATGGTAGTTTAGTTTCTAGCCAATGAAATATAAATAAAGTATTGTGTGGGACTTTCAGGAAGTTTCCTTAAAAATTAGAGTGACAGAATATGCCTGCAATTTCTTTCCTTTCTCCATTCTGCTTCTTCATGTGTGTGGCTGGAGCACCAGCAGGCATTTTGGACCATGAGGATAGTAGAGAGGGGGACTGAAAGAAGCCTGGGTTGCTGATGTAGGTCAGTTCTGGTTGACATATTTCCAGTCTTCTTTTACATAAGAGAGACATAATCTTGTTTAAGCTACAGCATCTGGGGTATATGTAGTCAAAGAGAAAGCTAGCTGTTACACCATGAACAAGTAAAGAGTGGGCAGACTGAGTTCTGGTTCTTGGCACCCAGTGTCTGATTGCAGTAATGATTTTTCCCTGGATCACATTTTCCCTGGACAGTATACCAGTTCTATCAGTTCTATACTAGGCAAACATTCATTCCTCAGACTGAAGTCAAAGCAACAAATGCAAGATTTGTTTGGTTGGTGTCTTAATTCATTTCTGTGCTAATAGAAAGGAACACCTGAGTCTGGGTAATTTATAAAGAAAAAATCTATTTGACTTATGGTATTATAGGCTGTGTGAGAAGCATGGCACCAGTGTCTGCATCTGATGAGGCCTGAAGGCAAAGGGAGCTGGCCTTTGCAGAGATCTGATGATGAAAGAGGAATCCAGAGAGGGGGTGGGGGGAGTGCCAAGCTCTTTTTCACAACCAGCTCTTGTGGGAACTAATAGAATAAGAACCCACTTACTTCAAGGGAAGATATTAATCTATTCATGAGGGATCTGCTTCTGCAACCCAAACACTTCCCATTAGGCTTCACTTCTAACACTGGAGATCAAATGTCAGCAAAAGATTTGGAGGGTGTAGACACCCAAATCATAGCAATTGGGTTCTGCACAAGGACCCATGAGGATCTGGGCTTTCATTCCTAGCCTAGAAGCATTGTTTTGTTACCATCAAAAAAATGCACAGAAAGGGGCATTCATAGTATGATTCCAGGCATGGTAGATGTTTGTATTAAAGATTCTTATACATTATTTTTTAAAAAGATTCCTCCCTCCCTCCCTCTCTCTCTCTCCCTCCCTCCCTCCCTCCCTCCCTCCTTTCTTTCTTTCTTCTCTCCCTCCCTCCCACTTTTCTTTTCTTTTCTTTCTTTTTTGGGATTCATTGAAGGTACAAAGAACCAGGTTACATTGATTGCTTATATTTAGTCAGGGCTAGTGGTGTGTTATATCTAATTTTATGAGCTTATGAAAGTTGATTGTGTGTATCTCTTCCCACTTCAGTGATGTCATGTAGCTTGAAATTGGCCTCGGTGGGAGTATTTACACCACAGAAATTGGGCTAAAAATCCATTTTTATCATTGTTTTTTTTTCTGGAGATACTGCTTACTAGCAGATCATGGTTAACATCAGACTATTGTTCTAAAAAACATTTTTGATTTTCGTTCTAATTGAACTATCAGAGCAAAGTCTAGGGTATGATAATTACTTACACAATTTAGAGTTTTCCAAGCTAAAAAATGCTTTCCCTGGGGCGGCACCTGTGGCTCAAAGGAGTAAGAGTGCAGGCCCCATATGCTGGAGGTGGTGGGTTCAAACCCAGCCCTGGCCAAAAAAAAAAAAAATTGCTCTCCCTGATGTTACAGCATTTGAGCATTTCAACACCCTGATAGTCAGGGAAGTCATTATGATCCCCCATGTATATATATAAGGGAGGCACTGAGATTTAGATTCACATACAACAAATAAGGAGTGGAATTGGGATTACAAATCTCTGCTATTATTTCTTCTTATTCCTGCTAATTTCTACTGGAATTAACTGGTTTTCCCTGTTAGGGATCATAGGATGGAAAGAACATTAGAAAAATCCAGTTCCAAAAGAAAAGATGAATGAAAAGAGATAATAATTTTATCATCTTCAACATTATTTTTTTTCTTTTTTCATAAAATGGTCTACTTGAAAGATAGGCATGGCGGTGCCTCTGACTCAAAGGAGTAGGGCACCTGCCCCATATGCCGGAGGTGGCAGGTTCAAACCCAGCCCCGGCCAAAAACTGCAAAAAAACCAAACAAACCAAAAAACCAAAAACCAAAAACAAAAAAACACACACAAAAAAAAGAAAGATAGGCAAAGAGTCGATGTAAGAGCTTAGAAATAGCATAGTACTTTTCATACTAGCACTAAATGTAGTTATTTATTAAGCCATGGTGTGAACCAGTGTGCTATTGATGAAAGAGTCTGTGTTATGGAATCAAACTCCTGGTGCCAGACTTGGCATTTTCATTTTACTTCTGTTTGAACTTAGGCAAGTTGCCTAACCCAACATCTACATGCACTAGTTTTTCCACCTGTAAAATGGGTATAATAATGATTGCTTAGAGCTACTGTGAGGATTAAATGAAATAATTATACAAAACAACCAGGACAATGCATGGCACATGGTGAATACTCATGAAAAGTCACTTCTCCCTTTGCTTTTAGTTTTTGAGTATGACTTGGCATACAGTAAATCAAAAGCTGTGATTCACACCCATATTTTTCTCTGAATGAGCCAGAATGTCTCTAAATCTAAAATAATATGTATTATAAATGTTCTGAAGAGTCTTCTGGGTGCTCAAATCTACAACCAGCATTATAGGTTTGGGGGAGACTAAGAGTTTGGAGGAGAATTTTGTCAGAAAAACAGCAGTTTTTAATTTTGCTCTCTGTCTGTAGTACATTCCATGCTGGCTTTTGAGACCAAAACCAAATCTGGCAGCAGCAGGCGATCATAGAATTTTCATGTAGTTCAATAATTTATCACAAAGAATATTCATTTATAAACAATGACTTGTTCTGGAATGATAGCAGCTGTCAGTTTGGAGGCCCTGATTCTCCCTGCTGGGACAGGAGTCTGGCTTCCCCCTTCGCTGAATCATGCAGGGTTGCTGAGTTTGGAATCTGAGGCTGAATGCACTTTACAATGTGTTTATGTTTTGGTATGTGCATTATTTCATTTTTACTTTGTGGTCATGGAATCCATGTTGCCAGATGCTGAAAGTGCCTCTGAATAGCCTCCTGTATGTGGAAAGGACATAATCAAGCTCAGAGCTATACCTGAAAACACTTGAACCAGAAGAAAGACAAACTCAATCCTCTTCCATGGCAGATGCACACATGTCCGGTGCTCCTCTGTGTCATCGCTGAGATTTGCTTGAACAAGAAAGAATCCTGGATCCTCTGCTTTTGGAAAAATCTATTGCCAAGATGATTTGTATATCTAAAAGTTGTGATTATTTTTCTCCAGTGTCTTGGGAAATTCAGTGTTTTGAGTTCCAGAGTTGATCAGACTGCCTGCTGGGAGCAAAGTATTCATGAAACTACTTAATACCTTGTACCACTTTCATAACTTCCATGTTGCGAAGACCAAAGGTCTCTGACTTCTGTTAGAATTCTCCAGGCTTTCATGAGAGCTTGCAAAGCTGTTGAGAAACTAAAGAGAGGAAGCTGCCTAAGTCCTGGGGACCTTTCCTGTCCTGCATCCATTTTCATTACTTGCTGCAGCATTTCACTCACAGTTAATCTTTGAAAGTTCAATCAAGTGCACTCTCTGTGACCTAACTGCAGCCAACCAGAAGACCTATGGCATGGTCTTCGGCAGGGGTCGGATGGTGGTGGTGTGTTGATTGGAGGTTGAATCATGTCTCTCCCCCACAAAAAAACATATGTTGAATTGCTAACCGCCAGATCCTGTGAATGTGACCTTATATGGAAGTGTGATCTTTGAAGATGTGATGAAGCTAAAATGAGGTCATTAGGATGGGCCCTAATCCAGTGTTGCTGGTGTCCTCATAAGAAGAAGGAAGTTTAGACACAGGCACCCCGGGGAGGATGTCATGTGATGACAGAGGCCAACATTGAAGTGATGCAGCTACAAGAATAGCCATCTTAAGAAGCTAGGAAAAAGCAAAGAAAGCTTCTCCCCTATAGGTTTTAGACAAAGCATGGTCCTGTGGATACCTTAATTTCAGACCTTTAGCCTCCAGAACTGTGAGACAATACTTTTCTGTTGTTTTAAGCCATTCTACTTCTGGTACCAAAGTCTGTATTAGTTTTCTAGGTCTGCTGTAATGAAAGGCTATAAACTGGGTAGCTTAAGTTCTCCCTTGGTGGCTTTCATGTGTCTTAATGATCGAAAAAGCCCAATGGAATTCTGAAAATCATGATCTCCCATCCTTTGAACACAACTCCCCATGTCTGCACCTCTTCCCAATCTCACCATGCTCTTTCCAGCTCTTCATGGCTGGCACTCTAAGTCTGATATTACCACTTCAGGCAGAGGTGCTTGGGCTCCTGCCTTTTTGCCCAATGTCTGATTTCATCATCATTGGTCTTCTGCCAAGGAGCAGCAATCTCTTAATGAGATAAATAACTTCCCAGTGGGGTGATTTCTCTCCAATATTTCTTCTAAGGCTTATGCTGACTTAACCCAGACATCATCTTTAAAAGTTTCTTCAGAAGCACTAACACCATGATGGGCTAGTGGGGAGGAGAGTATACGTAGGCACCCTGAGGGCCTCTGAAGCACACAGGTGGTACCATGTTTTCATTTCCATTTTACAAATGATGAGATAATTCAAGGACGAAAGAGCCACTTACCCAGATTATCTCTTTAAGTAATAATGCTTCAACCATTCCTGTTTTTGCCAAAATAGACTTTGTCTTAGGAGAATATATTTTTCCTTGTAGTCAAGAGATTATTTGTGGTTTCCAGTAAGCAGGCCCTCTTAATAGAGGACTTTACTTTGTGTTACTAGAATAGATTTTATGCACTGACAAATGTGTTCTAAATGAGTTGTAAATTTGTGATATTAAGCCAGACCCTCTCATCTATTCTTTTCCTCCAAGTTGAAGAGCATCGGGCCACCTTCATTTGGTCTGCCTGTGTGCGATGAATGGTTCGTGAGAGCCACATGGCACAGTGAGGCATGTGGTAAATTTCCACTCCTGTTTCTTCTTAAATATAAACTTCCAGCTGTTTTTTTCCACCCCTGAAGTTTTATTCAACTTAATTTCAAATTTTTAGATTAAAGTAAACAATCTGGGTCATTTTAGAATGGGGATAGGGAAAGTGGATTGCAGAGAGAGAGGATAAGAGCATCTGGAAGTCTAAAAGAATGTGGTACATTTGAAACCTGATAA
This sequence comes from Loris lydekkerianus, assembly GCA_963574355.1. Taxonomy (NCBI): domain Eukaryota; kingdom Metazoa; phylum Chordata; class Mammalia; order Primates; family Lorisidae; genus Loris; species Loris lydekkerianus. The sequence goes on from CAUYPK010032756.1 coordinate 19,017, forward strand.
GGCTGCTGCTGGTATTACCAGACCTCACAGTTTATAACAGCCATACAGCATTTACAGCTAAAGACATGTGTGACCCTTAAGCAGGCACAGTGCACTCACTCTCCAGGGCAAAATAGGGACCTATGCAATCAGACAATTAAGTTCATGAACTCATCTTAGAAAAGGTGCTACGCACATCATTGCTGAATATCACTATGGTCATTTTTGAGGTACTCCCTTTGAGAAGCTATGTACTAACACCAGCACCTAGTCCACTCTTCAAAGTAATTTTAGAACTCTTTTTCTGGGATGACTATCACAGTTATCACCATCATCTGAGGTCTGAAAATTAAGTTTGCAAACTCATCCTACAAAAAGTGCTACATATCTCATTGCTAAATATCACTAGGGTCACCTTCCAAGTACTTCCCTTGGCCATCGGTGACTATAGTGTTATTAATGAGGCACATAGCACCTTTTTAAGGATAAGTTCTCAAATTTAATTGTCAGACTTCATAGCACTTAGGACTTGAGCTTGGTGCTGGCTCAGCCCTATGCCTGCACTAACCTCCATGTGTGAGGACACCATTGGGTTGACACCACCAGCTGACCCATAGTAAGTGGCTTCCCTTTCCATGGCTGTAGGGTATCCAGGAAGCATGACACCTTAAAATGAATGTAGAATAAATTATTAAGGAATGCCTGAACTCCTCAGATGGATCACATTGTAAGGAGGAACAGATGGACCTGGTGTTTTCTCAGTAATGATTATAGCTACTCAACTTACCATTTACGGGTGTTTCCTATGCACTTGGCATTGTGCTAAGCACTTGGCATGTATTATCTCATTTAATCCTTACAGGACCTCTTCAAGATGTGTTTTATTGGCTTCTTTTTATGGATGAAGGAACTGAGTCTTAGGGTTTAGCACACTGTCTGACACAGAGTTGGCCCTTAATAAATATAGGTTGACTACACGAGGAAAGGTAAAAAATGTGCTTAGGTTCACATAGTTAGTAATTGATGGTGGCCACATTTATATGGCCACATATTTTCAATTATGTGCCAACCACTGTACTTTAAACAGAATTTCAGATTGAAATAGCAGAACTGGGGCTAGACTTGCTCAAGTGAAACTCAGGAATCCAAGAATAGTAGCACTGAAGTACTTTTTTTGGCAGTATAGAGAAAGGCAGGCTGGTACTGACTGAGGTAATAGATTAGGGCAATTGGGGTAGGGCTATGAACAGGCTCCCTAGGACAAAGTTTGGAAGGACAGACTTGGCCTTGTATATAGGGGTCCTTGGGTGTGAATGAGGTAAGGGTGGAGAGGTTCTGGAACCTTACAGGGTATAAGCATAAGGAATGAATTAGTTGAGTAAAGGCAGCCCTGAACCAGCCAATGCTGAGGGATCAGTGATAACAATCTTGGTTCCTTTCTTTTTTGCCTGGAGGAAACTGCTATGTCTATATGCTAATGTATGCTTCTTCAACCTCAGGTCCTATTTTAGAATCACAAGGACAGTCAGGGCAAGAAAAATCTGATTCTAAAGAGGTTATGTCCCACCAGACTATCTGAGGATGACCACTTCAGAGTTCAGAAATACTCTGTGTCATGGTAAGCAAACATGGCCCTCCATAAAGCAGCCACGGCCAGAGCCAATGGAAAAAGTATTGTGAGCAGGAAAATGTGAGCCATGTGCCCATGCCCTGCCCATTGCCCTCCCTATCTGAGGAATGGCCTGCCCTTTGAAACACTAGGAGTGAAAAGTTTGCACGCAGGGCCTGAATGCCTTGTGACATGGGAATGTAGAGTTGGCCACTACTCCAGGAAGGAAGCTGAGTTCGGAGAAGATTTCAGGCCTGATTGTCACTTCATTGTACAACTGATGCCCAGTGGAGAGAGAATGAGTCCAGAGGACCACAGTACCCTTCAAATGTGGTACTCACAAGATGGGTCAAACAGAGCTGCTGGGATCTGCTGGGATCCAAGTAGTGGAGCTGCACAATTAGTCACTTCTTGTTCATGGGCTGCATCAGAGCATTGTCTAAACAGATGAAGCGCACATACCCAGTCCCTCTGTTGGATACAGCTGGTTGCCTATCTAGCATTCATTCTCCCCTCTTTTCACAATTATGTCCCAGTTTTGTTCCTATGATTTAGGAGAAGTTACCCCATTTCTAACTTCAGGGGTGAGACTTAATTAACTGAAGCCAATTATGAAAATCTAATCCACTTGTCAATGAATCTAACTTGTGAGAATTAGGCAGATATCCTGCTTCTGGTCTAGGAGAGGGTTGTTGGCAATCATTCACCAACTTCAGTATTTGAACTATTATTGGCTACAGATGACACAAATTCTTTGTCCTTAAGACAGCAAGACAGAAATCAGCTTTTTCTTCTTTCAAAGGATGTGAAAAAGGAAGAGTGATCCCTTACCTCTTGCTGTTGGCTGCCATCTTATGGCCAGAAGGAAAGTCAGATTCAGGTTAAACCTAACAAAAAGAAGCGCATGGACAGTCACAGGGAAATGGGTCCCTAAATGCACCATGCACAGAGCATGTTTACTTCTGAACTTCCAACTACTCAGCCAATAAAACTGTATGATGTTTTAGCTAGTTTGAGTTGGATTTTTGCTACCAGCAGCTGCAAGCTTCTGAACTGACAAACAATTGAATTGGTAATAACATGAGATAGAGAGAAGGAAGTGGTAGTCAGTAGTTAAGGTGAAGGATGAGTATGAAAGGGAAGACAGGGGATTGAAAGATAAGGCAAAATCCTCCTTAAATAGCTGGTTAGGATACTTGGGACTCTTTGCGAAGCTTACCCTGTATTTTTGTTTATTAATGGTTGTAGGTAAAAGGCGGAAATGGCAGGTGTCAACGTTTCTTTTGCCCAGTGGATCATGGCCAAGTATTTGTCCAAATCTGAAAGTACAGCTTCTGTATCACGGTCAGATGGTAGTAAAGAACAGAGGCGATGAGTGCGTGCTGAACCAAGAAACACATGAAATGGTTCTGCCCATCAGCCTGGAAAAAGTATGTGGTCCCCTTCTTCTTCTGGATGTGCAATGTATCCTAACCCTGCAAAGTGAATTTACATAAGCATCCAGAGACTGGGAATTTTTTAAATGCTCCTGCAGAGAGCTGTTCTTTATCTCCTTGGTAGTACGTACATCAAATATATTTTATCTCCTTGGTAGTAAGTATATCAAGTATTATGTACTTGGTAGTAAGTATATTTGATTATAAGTAGGAGTTTGCAGAGCACTAAACTCTCTGTGATTCATATAGGTGGTCAGTTTGATCTTTAGGCCTGGTATCGTGGCTATAAGATGTATTTGAGAGATACTGGCCAGAGACTGGTATGTGGATGGTGTTTAGGGAAGCCATGGATTACAGAATATAACTGAGTAGTCTCAGTATATAGATTGAATATGCCGTCATGACATTGGTCTCATTGGTGTCCTACCCAGGGCCATCTGCAGAGTGGGTAATGCTTTTCCAGACCTTAGACGAACTTGTGCCAATTGTTCCCAGAGCCAGTAAATCATTTTCTACACTAAACAAACAATAGATCAACTGATCACATGAAAACACATACACACACAGAGGCAGGGAGGGAGAGAGAGAGAAGGAAATAAAAGAGGATTGTGTTAATGTCTGTGCTGTTTCCTCAGTCTAGGAATACCACTTTGGCCACTAAAACTCTTAAATATCTTTTTTGAGTGTGAGTTTGTTTTATGTAATATTAAAGGCTAAAAAAGAACAGGGGACTCCTACATGTTAACAAGTAACTAAGAGTCCCAAAATTCCAACCATGACATGTGTTGAGACTTTGAGTATAGAGGTTCCCAAATGTTCTTGCCACAACATGAGTGATGAATGATGTTCACATGCAGGACACACTCTCATCGTGTCCCTGTGCACAATTCCAGTGGTCCTAGAAGTAACACAAACCCTTTTGCTCCAACTCCCTAAAGGCTGTTGGGAAATGCAGTGGTTTAAAGTGACATTATTACAGGGCTAACTTGGAGGCTACTGCAAAGTTTTATTTCAAAGGGAATCATTCACAAACTTTAGTATTTGAACTATTATTGGCTACAGATCACTTGCAACATATCTCACAACACTCAATTTCACTCATACCTTTTGTATTTCCAGAATGAAGCTTATTTTCCCCATACAACCCAGTGCCTATTTATTAAGTTAGCAGGTAATGTTGCGTTTAATTTTGAGAAGTCTTTTCCTTAAAAAGTCTAGCATGTAACCCCAAATATTTCACATCAATCCACAAATTTAACTTCATGTTTAAATGTTCTATATGGCTCAGAACTTAATAAAAAAATAAACTATGCAGAAATGGGTTCATATGAGTCCAGAAAAAAGAAAATGTATTACAGAAAACTGGATTGGTAGAAGCAATTGATTCCATCATATTGAATTGTGAGAAGTAACAGAATGCTGAATAACTAAAGTTTCAATGCACTTTTTTTTTTAAATGCAACTTTTGGGTTCAATAGAGTTTAGATGTAAATGGACTTATCTGTCTCCTCCGGCGAAGTTAAGGAAAGCATTCACCCTATGACATGGCAACCTTTGTTAGGGCTGTAAGGGTAGCCTTAGGAGGCCCAGGTCTTTTTAGTAGCTTCTGGCTTAGGGGAGGTTCTAGGTTGATTGGCATGATGCCACCCTTCACACAGCTGCAGCAATGGTGACTGCTTCTCTTACTTGTCCATGCTGAGAACGGACTTGCCCTTGTGGTCACCTGTGTACCCTCTCCCCAACTGAGAATAAAGCTGCCTGAGGGGTGAATGCTGGGAGTACTCCCAGAACACAAATTCTTCTTCCCATTCCTGAAAGCTCTTGTTTCTCATAAGGCTACCCTCATAGCCCTGATAAGGGTTACCATGTCGTAGGGTGAATGCTTTCCTGGTTGACAGGTAGATAAACTCCAGCACTGTGGAAGTTGAAGGAGGAATCCATCCAGCCCCACAGTCTCTAAGTCAGAGAGTTGGTCTGACTACAGAGAAGTGAAGCCCACCCCTAGTCTGAATTAATGCCACCAAACATGTTTAATCACAACCAGCCAATGCACACTCACTCACACAGTCACTGTGCTCATATGCCACCACAGTTACAGCCCAGTCAAACCAGTATTGTGAATGAGTGGAGACATTTTGCCAAGCCCACTGTGGACTAAAGCCCCAGAAGATTTGGAATTTGGAACTACCTCCCCAGCCCTCCCACACACCCAATTTTCACCCTTTCAACCCCAGGAGAGGAGCATGTCATCTCTTGGCTAAGCAAGATTTCATAATATCTAGGGAAGAAGGGTTCAACATGGTGCACTAATGTGGGGCCTGCGGGACATGACGACTCTGACAAAAGGAGATTTGGTCAGTTAAGTATAAATGAATCAGAAACAGATGGATGAAATTTTTGGCAAAATACACATGGGCTTTAAAATTAAGAGGATGAAGGGGGGCTGCAGAGACAGTTTTAGCAAAAATCTTTTGAGCTCTGCTGGACCCTAATGAACTATTCAACGAACCCCGAATACCTCTGGGGTCAATGTTCTATCATTCACGGATAACATACAGTCTACAATGATACACAAGCCGTGAAAATAGTCCTAATAAATACAGGCACACACCAGCAAGATTTTCAGTTTGTGATAAAAATAAAATTATGTCGTATTATGTCACAGAGTGGCATGATGTGCACCCCACAAGCCAGCAGGTGACGTGGTCTTGGAATGTGAAAAGGGTGAAGGTTTCTCCTATGCCTCATGCCATTCTCCGGGTCTAGCCTGCTCCTCGTACAGGCTTTCACAGGGTATGAAGAAGCAATGCTTTCGAATTCTAATTTGCTCTGCTTTTCTTTTTTCATTACTAATTGAAAACTGACAGCAAAAATACCCCCAACCACAAATATCCAGAAGAAAATGGAGACATTCGCACAGACTGAAATACTTTGAGTTTTATGAGCTCTAATAAGGCTAATCAAGGCTCTGGAAAGAATTTTGTTTCATAGTGGACTCAACAAAACAATGAGCAGGGACCTTCAGTGACTGGCCAGAGGGAGAGGCCCGGGGGCCCAGCCCTGATGAACTGCTGCTCAATTTGGGAGAACTGGTGTTGCAATGTCTTTCCACGGTGACACAGTCACAACAGAACTTGGGCACCATCTGTTGATTAGCCTTCAGGCCACTATCAGTTTACTCCCTGAAGTTCTCAAAGCTGAGTTTATCCCTTGTAAATTTGTTTTCTGAGGGGTCTCCGGGGCGAGCCTGTTTCCCACCTCGTCTCTTTAGGGCTGTGTTACACAAACCAGGCTGCAGGGCTGGGGGTGGGAGAGCAGTACACAGGGAGGGGCTGCTCCTGTGCAGGAGCAGCAGAGGAGAACTAGGGGCAAGCAAGCGGCTCTTCCCCACCCCGCGTGCTAGTGCCGGTGAAGAAAGGGCACGTGCTCCCTTTCCTTGCCCGCCTTCATCCCCTCAAGTGGGCTCTCTGGGAGTAAGAAGTTTCCACCAGAGGACTGGCTGAGCCTCCCTGGCCTCCCCTCTGATGGCAACGCTGCTCTGAGGCGGGGGTCCCTAATGTGGCCTGGGCAGGTACCACTGCTGTGGCTGTCTCCACAGGGGACTGGGCAGGAGTGGGACTTCCTCTTCAGTGCTCACCTCCCTTCCTAACCCGCTTTCCTTGTTTCTACTCCTTAAATTTCATCCATGATTTTTTTCCTCCCTGACATCTTAGGGATTTCCTCAGCTTCTTAGGGAAATAAGATCATACACGCTTTAACATGGGGACTGTGTCTAACCTCATTTTGTCCCAGAGCAGTGCCTAGCGCATCATGGGCACACCACATTGTCTGGAAACTTCTAAGATGGCAAATCTCCCAGCCCCTGAAGTGTGGAGTGATGGGGCATGAAAAAGTATGACCCAATGTCCTTTTTTAGTCCACTGACCTTTTGTTTCCTCCCCTTCTCCAGCAGGTGTGTGTTTCCACAGGCCCCCACAGAACCACATTCCACAAGACAGCTCCTCCTACCCTTGCAACCCCAGAAGCACGTGAGCTCAAAGCACCCAAGTTTCTCTGTGCCACATCTCATTCCTTCTATTCTGTGTCCAATACTTTGCTGCTCACAGATTCCTCAGCTGTGTCTCCCAGATGACACGTTCCATTAGAAAGAATGCTGTAAGTCAAGGAGAGACCCCCGTAGTGGGAACTCCAGGCACCACTCTGACCTCCTCGCGGCCAGCTTTCCAGGGCCCTGGTTCAGTAGGGAAGTGGTTGGGGCATGAGAAGGGTGGCCTTGTGGATACACAGACCAGGGTTTGTTCCTGGGCTCTCCCACTTACTTGCTGTGGAAAAGGAGGCAATTTACATAACTTTCCAGAGCCTGTTGGGTACCAATTCTAGTCCTTGGGGATATTGAGGGGCTTAAAAAAGAAACAATCTATGCAAATCTAGTACAGTGCCAGGCAACCATACAGCCAAGTTCCTTGCTTTCAGTGCTTTATTTGCTGCTATAGTACTAGTAAAAATATTAGTAGTATGAGTTTTAGTAAAAGCCAACTCTAGCCAGGCACTGCAATTGTAGGATATAGCATTTCCCATTCCTGGGGGCTCTCCACTTCTCAGACAGGCCCACCTTACCTGAGTAATCTCTTGCCAAGCAGATGCTGTGTGGCTGCTGGGGCAGGGCGCGTTCTCCCGACAGATGCACACACTTCTGGGTGAGTCCCCATCTGCACCGCGTGGACTTCGCAGGCTTTCGGGGATTTGAGGGCCCATCTCTCTGCCTGGGGTTGCTGGTGACAAACCTTCACAGCTGTGAGTCCAGCTTCCTGGCCGGCAAAGGGGCATGCTGAGCTTCCTTTTCCCCAGAGGCAGAGCCCCACAGCTATGGGTTATGTCTCCAGCACCCTCAGGGCTTTGCCTCAGGAGCAGGAGAGGGAGGAGCAGGCCATGAGGATGGACTCAGAGCCTGTCCCCTGGAGCAGGGATCTCTGCTGACCGGCTAGCTGCTGCGCTAATAAATATGAAGCCCTTCAATGGGAAAATAAATTATCCCCAACTGCTAGGCAAAACAGTCTTGATAAATTGTCGTTTTAGCCAACAGTGTTTAAAGTAAAATCAGTAAAGTGTGAGTAATGAGGGCTGAGTCAAAAGTCCTGTACTAAACACAACGGTCTGAGGAGAGCAGGGGCAGCGTTCAGAGGAAAGTGAGTGCAAGTTTAACTAAAACAACTCTTGTTCAGAGAGAAAAAAAAATTTAAAAAAGGACTTGGAATTTATTATCCTATTAGTTTTTTTTTTTTTTTTTTTTTTCCCTGTAGAAGTAGCACTCAGGGTGTCCTGGGCATAAAGTCAAAATCTCCATTTACCAGAGATGTTTAGAAAACATGCTCTTAAAAGTGGGAACTACTAAGTTTTTGACTATACAACATAAATATGGTTAAATTCTTTCAGTATAGCAAGGAATCCTGAAAAAGCTGCAATTCTTAAAAGGACCATCTGGGAGGAATTTCCGAGTGAGGGAAAGCTACAGGATTTTTTCTCAAAAAAAAGGACAATGGATGGTTTCTTAGTACCCTGTATTTCGCTATTCAATCCCGTATAATGTACAGTCAAACCTCACTAATTCTAACTGAATAGGAAAAGAATCTGAATGATGAGAACTTGAGGGAGACATATTAAATGAACCGGCTTTCATGTCCTAGAATCATGATAATAACCACAGATTATTGAGAACTTACTGTGTTCTGGGTCCTCTGTCAAAACAATTTACATGACTTAAACATTAAGTAACTTTCCTAGGGTCACACAGTGGCATAGCCAGGATTTAAACTGAAGTCTGCCTGCTTCTAAATCTGTGCTCCTAACCATTATGCATATGGCCTCTACTGTCAATCTATAAATTCTACTTTATTATAATCTGGCACATAGGATTACTCAAAATAATCAACAAGTGTGCCAAATGGGCATGTTATGGGTTCATGTTTTATGACAACAAAAATTTCATTAGTCATATTAGTAATAGGCATATCAACTATTAATCAGCAAATGTGCAATTACCTAAGGTACTAGATGCTTAACCATGGTTTGTTTTCAAGAACACAATGACCGTGCACTCTCGTTTATTTTATAGGTCTTATTAACTTTAATTAGTTAGGGATTTGAGGCTGCTCAGTACATATATACATCCCTCGCTTATATCTAAAGACTCTTGAGTCCATCCCCTTCAATTTTTTCAAAGGAGACTTTCATCATTAGTTAATAGATCACCTGCTATCTCTTTTCCATCTTTGCACTTTCTGTGTATAGTGGTCAACTATTACTGTTTTGTTTGTCTAACATGTTTTGGGAACTTTTTCTCCCCCCTGCCCTGTGAATGTTGTGGGGCAGTCTTCTCTGCCACAGGACTGGGAGCATGATATGGGCTGACCAATCTAAATATCCTATGTCCTGGACACCATGATGATCTCCCAGGTGCCCATTTACTCCAAGCATGACCAGAGTCCTTAAACAGAAATTTGTATAAACGCTAGTAGAGAGAGGAGGGGATCACTTTCTTTTAGATATTATAAGTTCTGATTATAGCTATCTGTACGTGAACATGGGTGGATCCTAATAAGGAAGACAATGCAGAGGAAATCAGAGAGATGGAGAGAGGCAGCCCTGAAAACATTTTTTGAACAGTCATCCTAATGCCTTAGAGTCTATGAACATTTTTTCTTTTCTGATGACCACAGTTGATAATTTAAATAGTTATTATGCCAGATTATGACCCCTGAATACTAGTGGGGATTTTCCCAGTCTTCCTCCTAATAAGGTCATATTTCCAATTCCATTTTCCAGATTTCTTTCCATTTCTATGGAGTCCTATGCAAATCACTCTTTGGTACAGTTTTTATACAAGTCCTGGTTCTTGGTCGTAAGCATTTTAGCAGGGGTGGATTTACTGTTCAGGTTCTTGGTTGCTAACAATATGCATTAATGGATAAAACTTTGGGTAGTCCACAGAATTCATCAAAAGCTAGAGCACCAAATTAGACAATGGGTAAGGATCAAGAGAAACCTCACCACAGAGAACAGCCAATGCCTTCCTCTAGGAATGGTCTCACTAGGGAGTCATCCCTAGCATTTTGGTTGGGTATTTGCTGCCTCTGTCACTACTCTGTAGTTGGATGAATATTTTTTAATTATCCTTGCATTATTATGTCAACTCTTGTCAGAATTAAAGTCCTGGAGGGAAGGATCCCATTGTTTCAGTCTAAATCATAGATTGACTTCCACTCCTAATAGATATTAATAATTTTGTGTTTATGTTCATCAGGAATGTTGTGTATAGTGTTCTTATAATGCCTTTATTTTCTGCTTTCAGGATAATGCTGGTCTCACAAAAATGAATTGGGAAGTGTCCTCGCCTCTTCTTTGAAAAAGTTCATGTATAAGTGTTATTATTCTCCAAATGTGTGGTAGAATTCACCAGTGAAAGGGTCTGAGATTGGACTTATCTTCTTGAGAAGGCTTTTAATAAACAAATCTAATCATTTAAATGATAGAGGACCAGTCAGATTTTTTTATCTTTTTGTATTAGTTTTGGTAATCAGTGTCAGTTTTATTAATCTTTTCAAGGAACTATCCTTTGGTTTTTGTGGATTTTTTTTTTCTATAGATTTCCTATTTTCAAGTTCCTGCTTTCATGTTTATTTATTTTTTTTTTTTCTTCTGCTTACTTTGGATTTAGTTTTTACTACTTTTCTTTTTCTTTTTCTACTTCCATAAGAAGGAAGCTTGTATTATTGAATTTATATATTTACTCTTTTCTAATATATGCATGCAATGCTACAAATTTCCTTTTAAGCAGTACTTTCTTTGCTTCTCCGATTTTGATCATTTTTATTAGGTTCAAGATATTTTAAAATTTCTCTTAAGCCCCCCTTTTTTTGGCCCATGTGTTAGAAGTGTGTTGTTTAATCTCCAAATATTTTGGTATTTTTCAGCTGTCTTTCTGTTAGTGATTTCTTGTTGAATTCTATTGTGGTCTGAAAACCTACTTTGTATGATTTCCATGCTATTAAGTTTATTAGGGTGTGTTATATGGCCCAGAATGTGGTCTATCTTGGTGAATGTTCCAAAAGCTTGAGAAGAATGTGTATTCTGCTGTTGTTGGATAAAGTAGGGTATAGATATCAATAAGATCCTATTGATTGATGGTGCTATTCAGTTCAACTATTTCTTTTTATTTATTTATTTATTTATTTATTTATTTATTTGAGACAGACTCTCACTATGTCACCCTCAGTGCGGTGGCATCACAGCTCATAGCAACCTCAAACTCTTGGGCTTAAACGATTCTCTTACCTCAGCCTCCCAAGTAGCTGAAACTACAGGTGCCCACCACAACACCTAGCTATACTTTTTCTTGTTGTTGTTGTTGTTGTTGTCATTGCTGTTTAGCTGGCCTAGACCTGTTTAGCAGGTTTGAACCTGCATGCCTTGGTGTATGTGACTGCAGCCCTAACCACTGAGCCACAGGTGCTAAGCCTCAACTATTTCTTTTTTTTTTTTTTATTGTTAAATCATAGCTGTGTATTAGTGCAATCACCATTCTAAGATGCACCATAGATGTGGCCCCACCCATTACCCTCCCTCCACCCAAACGTCCCCCCTCCCTTCCCCTTTCTTGGCCCTTTCCCCATAGTCTTATGTTATAGTTGGGTTATAGCCTTCATGTGAAAGCTATAATTTAGCTTCATAGTAGGGTTGAGTACATTGGATACTTTTTCTTCCATTCCTGGGATACTTTGCTAAGAAGAATATGTTCCAGCTCCATCCATGTAAACATGAAAGAGGTAAAGTCTCCATCTTTCTTTAAGGCTGCATA
>CAUYPK010032757.1:0-15806 GCA_963574355.1 Loris lydekkerianus
GTAACTATGCGGAAGCTAATGGAGGTTGCAAGCAATACCCAATAAGGACTTGTTTACTGTAAGGAGCACTCACCCTCGAGGGGGTGGAAGGCGGAAACCAGCGCCATCTTTGAGGCGCGGCACACCGCAGCTCTCTACAGAAATCAATTTAATTTATTCTCAGATGGCTTAGACCTAGTGATTTTTTGTTGTTGTTGTTGTTTATTTGCTTCCGTTTTTGGAATAGAAATCAAAGTTTTGCTTTATCACATGATGTCTGACATAATGACAAGGTAGTCTGATGGCAATATTAAATAGATGATTCTACACATGTGCAACTTGATGGTAGAGGTTAATGAAAAAATCAGTAGCGAACAGGTAAATTTTGGAGTAGATGTAATGAATCCATCTTAAAACAGAAGGTAGTTTTGATCATTTAGGAATAAAATTAGAAGAAAGGATAATGTACTTGGCCTAACCCAGGACACTCTCAAATCTATATTTGAGCAGATAGGAGATTAAAGGGAGAACCAGTGAGTAGAAGAAAAAACAGGTATATTAAGTCATCATGAAATTCATGAAGAAGCAGTGTTTTAAAAAGGGAGAGAGTGCTCAAATACGAAGAATTTTGCCTACAAGTCAAGTAAAATGAAGATGACAAAATGGTCCTGGGTGACATACAAGATACAACTGGTGACCTTGATACTATCAGTAATTTGGAAAAAATAAATTTTGAGTGGAATGAGGAAATGGAAGTTAAAGTAGTGAATTTAGTGACTATAGATCTTATAAATGATAATAAGTTATATATAAAGTATAAATCTTGTAAGAGTTTTTCTGTAAAAATTTAAAGAGAAAAAGAATGCTGCCTGAGTGGAAAGTGGGGACAATGGAAGTTGTAGACCTGTTTTCTTTTGATTGATTGATTTCTGCTTGTTTTTAACAGATGAACACGAAAAGCATAGGTATACTTTTAGTACAGAGGAATAAATTAATTATTCATAAGGAGAAAGGTTACATCAATAGGTTCTTGGAAAGGTACAAGTGGATGAGATCTAAGTGACAGGTGGAAGAAGTGGATTTTGATGGATGGGGAGTAACCTTAACTAATTTAACTGGAGGAAATGCAGGGAGGATATGTCCAGATTAACAACACACATTGGGTAATTGATGGGAAAATGAGGAAACTCCTTACTAATTGTTTTGAGTTTCACAAGAAACTTCTAAAAAATATCATTAGTTTTTGCAAGTGAAAAGTTACAGACTGGTACAACTCAAAGTTTTCAGTCTAAGGCTAAATATGAACTAGTTGCTTTGGAAAAGTAGAGAACCAATATACTAGGAAAGTGTGGGAGAACTTTCAGGCAGTGTTGATGTCCTGTATGAACTGAAAGAGAGACCAGTTAGGCTGGCTGTGTGATTTTTGTCAGGCAATGATTTTTCTTTTTAAGTTTAGCCTGGTACCACATGGTTAACAATTTGATTGAAAACAGGTTTAGAATTTTGCTTAGATACAAAGAAGCAGTAAGAAAAAGAAAAAGATATTATAAATACATGTAAGTTTCCTTTTAGGAAACGTATGATAGGTTAATAATACAAATGGGCAGAGTCAATATATTTGCAGTCCCTATGAGACACATAAAGACTTACCCCAAGGTACAGAATGAATGTCTAGCAAATGTCTTTGACTTACCTGATAATGGTGGGTATTTATACATAACTAGTGATTCAAGAAACTTCCATAATGTTGGAGTTCGACAAGCAGATCTAGTGGAAGATATATTGTACCAAGGAACATAATATTAATAGAAGCAAATATAGTAAAAATAATAGGTAATATTTACTCAACATTTCCATGGGCAAAGCAGCACATTGAGCCCTTCACTCAAACCTGTTTGTCTTATGTAATTTTAATAAAATCTCATGATACATTTATTATTATAATAACTCCTGCTTTTTGTTTTTGTTGCTGTTTTTGATTTTGCTTTCCCCTCATAATAAGAAAAGTAAGGGTAAGTGAGATTAAAAGTCTTGCAAGGATCAAGAAGCCTGTAAAATGTGCATTTAAAATTAGAATAGGCCATCATGTCCATGGTCCATAAAGACTTTGTTATTGTGCTACCAGATGATTGGATTAAAATTCCAGCTCTGTGATTACCTGGTTTCATGACTCTGACAAAGTCACATACTACTTTAAATTTCTGTTTCCTCATTTGTGTTGTAATAAATAATCTAATATTCCTTTGCCTTTAATGTTCTAATTCTAGAAAGTTTCCCTAAATAATTCTCAATTAGGAGCATAAAAATATGCATGTAACATTGGAAAAGACAGATGGCATTTTGGTTAGAGTCCCAGATTATGCATTAACATTCAACATTAGATTTTATATTAGGCTACATTTCTTGATGGTACAAATCTAGTAACTGCTTAAACTCAATCTTTTTCATTATTATTAATAATTCTCATTTTAACAGGATACTCTACTTAGTGCTCTGGCAAAATAATTTGTGTTACTATTACAAATAATGAGCTATTTGAGTTACAGTGGCTAAGTTTATGCTCAAAATATTTAGGGTTTTCAACATTTTTCTAAATAATACATAATTCATATGGTATTAAATGAAAATAATATTTCATAAAACAGGATATCGGTGTTAAAAAATCTTGTACTGTGTATACAATATAAAATGTAAGTTGTTGCATGACACACCAAAGCACTAGAGTCTTGACTCAGAAAATAATAATGCCAAACAACTATTGAAGCAGGACAGTAATTTGTTCTTAAAACGGATCATGCATAAAAACCAAATTTATGCACCGCCTAGATTTCTTAGACAATTCCAGTCTTAAATTGGTTCTAAAATGTATATAATAAAAATGTAGTAAAAATATAATAATAAAATAGATCTGTCATAATTTATATTATATAATATTATTAACTAATATTCTAAGGTAGTATATTAGTTATTACAAATATATGTATGTATATATATTTTTCATTCTGCTTTGATCTTTACTAAACATTATAAGAAATCAGTGAAGTTCATAGTACCTTTAGCTTTCCAAAGTTATAAGAGAAAGAACATGAACTTAAGTTGTATTTATTCACACTGTGATTCCCCAGAAATTGCCATAATATTATGTGTGAAGGAATAAATGCCTTTCTTCTCAATAGCATGAAGTTCATGATTTGGGGTTATAAATTACTAGCTTGGCACCCAGGAGGTTATAAAACAGACTCATGAAGGCCAGTGGCTGTGCAAATTATGTGATGTTAATGTCCTTCAAACAATGATGTACTTAGAAGAATAAATGCTGCTTATCTTGTTTGAAAATCTCTATACATGTTGTTTATAGAATATTGGGGCTACATATTCAAGTGAAATGCTTGTGTCAAGCAGAATATATGTGAGTGCAATAGAGCTTGGGCACTATTGAAGTTCTCCATTTCCTAATTTATTATGCTGAATTATATGATTTTGCCTGCAAATCATTTAGAGAGTGCCAATAGATAGGTAATAGGTACTGTTTAGACAAATTTTTGGAAAGATGTGATTATTCCAAAACTGATTTGAGTAAATAGGAAGGCATTAAACTTCTTACTTTATTTTATTGCACTATGATTATTAAAATAATTCCCACAGAAACAAAAGTAAATGTATTGTATAGCCAGCCACATTGGTATAAAATGATGCCAAAGTTAACCTAATATATGGATTTTAAGTACAAAAATATAAGCTATTAATGAATACAAGTGTTTACAATAAAATAACTCTAAGTTCCAAGAATCATAATTTTGGTCTCATTTAATTATATATAGTAGAAAAAATTAAGGCAAATATAATTTCTAATTTTTGATTTTTTCGGGTTTAGGTAAAATTGTTCAAAATGATTTATGAGTTTGCTTAATATTTAAAGTCAAACTCTGTGTATTTGTTATAGCCCTCAATTCCAAAATGCTAACTTCAGTTAATTAGCAATAGATCACATGAAAAATTATACCTGTGCTTTAATAATGCTCCAAAATTGTAATTCCCTTTTGATAGACTTAGTGAATTTACAATGATTAAATGACAATTTATTTTCAGGTAAGCTATTACACTTCATACATTAGTTGAAACTATACATATCCCTATTAAATACATATGGAAGCAGGGATGCATGCAGAGTGAACCTCTTCAAACAAGCAATTCCATTCACAACAGGATTAAGAATATAAATGTAGAGCAATAAAGTTGAGGATAAAACAGAAAGATTAGGTAGCAAAATCAATGATACTAAATCTTAAGCAGCAACTTAGAATAAGGAAAGGATTCTGAAAGTTTCCAGGGAGAGAAATAAGAAATAAAATAGTTCCCTTAGAAAGAACCTAGAAGCAGAATATGATACCAGAAGTCTAATAGCTGTGATGACTACTGATTGACAAAGAAAAAGACCTTCACATTATGAGGGCAATTATGAAATATTTTTTCTCATCACTGTATTGTGTGAATATTTTTGACACAGCTGTGTACTTTTAAGGTCGATTTAATTTATTGATAAAAATTCTTATAGTCAGGTTTTTAAGAATGTAGATATAATTAAGTATCAAAGATAACATCATATTGTTATCATAATTTGTTATTCAGTAGGTCCTTGGTCTCAGGGATTCAAAGAATGAATCCATGGACTACGGATCAGTGGTAAGATAGGATTTATTAGAAAGATACAGAAGGAGTGAAAAAACATCTGGCAAAGGGAAAGACCCAAGTTGGAAGTGTCTGCCTGAATGTTATATCCAGGGATATATATAGTCTTGAGAATTACATTTTGCCAGGACTAGAAAAACACCTATTCAAACTAATGAGCATATTAAGACATGAAAGAATGCAATCTCTTCTGCTTGGGGCAAGGTTAATAAGAATATTAACAAATGGATGAGTGCAGTCCCTCTAGCTCTGTGCAAAATGTCAGGGTGTGTTCATCAGTCTCTCCTCCAATTTAAAATATTCCCTACTTTCTTAAATTCTTGTTTGACCTTCATCTTCACCCCTAACTCAAGTCTGATCTAGGTCCTGAAATTTTTAGGAAGAGCTGTTGGCATAGTATCTATCTTATTTTTTTTCCAGCTTCTTCTTCACTCACAAGGCACTATTTCAATCCTCCTGCAGGATCAGGAGGACAAGTGACAAGAAGAAAGGAGAAAAAAAAATTGTGTGACTGGTGCCATTAAGATTGTGAATCAAGGTTCCTGGCAACACAGCCTTCAGCTAACTACTGAAATCCCCATCCCATGCATCCAAACAGAAGTTCCTAATGGAAAGGAAATAAGTCTTTCCAATTTCTTTTGGCAGGCACATCTCTTTGAGAAAATTACTTATAGTCCCTATTGAATGACTTTCAGTTTGGGTGCTCATGTTACTTATGCTGGGAAAGAGTTCACACCTTTTCATAACTAGAAACTAAAAATACGGGTTGCATCCACCTCAGATCTCCTCATTTCTTTTATTAAACCATGACAGACATTTTTATCCACTTCCTGTTTTTCACCTTTTTGAAGTCTAATGTCAGGCACTAAACTCAGAGTTCTACATTGCACAGCCCATGGCATAGGAAGACTGTTCAGCCTCCCCTAGATGAAGGTTAAGGCAGTGATGGGTGCGTGGGAAGTCTTCAGAGTAGAATTTTCAAATAAAGTCTCACTAATTATTTCTATTTAATTTTTTTCATACTCCTATTTTTAAGGTGAAATTAGGTAATAGACTATAAGGGTTGCCAAATCTGTTTTGAACTACTGTTCCTAAATAAATAGCAAAGATGGCTTAGTGCCTGTAGCTCAGTGAGTAGGGCTCCAGCCACATACTTCAAAGGTGGCAGGTTCGAGGCCTGCCCAGGCCTGTTAAACAACAATGACATCAACTGCAATCAAAAAATAGCCAGGCGTTGTGGTGGGCGCCTGTAGTCCCAGCTACTTGTGAGGCTTAGGCAAGAGAATCACCTAAGCCCATGAGTTGGAGGTTGCTGTGAGTTGTGACTCCATGGCACTCTACCAAGGGCAATAAAGTTAGACTCTTTCTCTAAAAATATAAAAATATAAAAAAATAAAAGTAAGTAGCCAAGATGATATAATACACCATTTCTTTAGGACTTGTGGTCTTCATTTTGGGAACTCAGCTAATATATCTATGTGGTACAAGTCAAATTTGGGGATATAATTAATAAATTAGTTTTGGTTAATTTACTGGTGGACACTTTATTTTTGATGCTTTATTAGAAATTAATTATAAATTGGTTCAACTTTATTAAATACTAGTTTGTCTTAACTATCAATTGATTCACTATTATTGAAGTCTCATTTGACAATCTGTATAAAAACATAGCATGAGGAAAATAATGAACACATTGATATTTTAAAGAAAATTATTGTACCTAAAATCATTTGACTTACCCATGAACTATAGTACTGTGTCATTAATACTTATTATCTAATTAGTTATATTAAAAACAATGACCTCATGATACTGGATCAATTTCTATCTTACCTTTAAAAATTAATGATTGTGAGTACTGTAATAAAAGGAACTATTTTTAAATAGTTTATCAAATGGCTACATTAGACTGTCCTGTCCTAGAATTCATAGCACACTTTAATATCCACACTATGCAAGAGGTTCTCAAACAGGAACTCTGCAGATGGCCATGAAGCTTTTGTAAACTTCAAAAAAGTTATTATTCACATAGGTTATAATCTAAAGGGAGTTACCTAGATTTGTGCAACATGGCAGCAAGTAACATTTCTGAAAACGTTCTAGTCATAATACACAATGGAAATCTCTAAAGGAATTCTCATGAAAGATATAGAAGATCCAGTGTGGGTAGAAATATTATGCAGGCAGATATTCCAGAGGATTTCCTCAGGAATGGCCCTGGCCTCAGCCCCTCTCCCCACCCCAGCAGGCCTACAGCGGTATGGGGGATCTGGATGTTCATCTGCATAGACAGAAAACTAGTTTGGGGACACTTGAGTAAAATTCAGCAGCTTAATGCAAACAGGATAACAGCAGAGTTAAAAGAGAATTGGGCAGCACCTATGGCTCAGCGAGTAGGGCGCCGGCCCCATACACTGAGGGTTCAAACCTGGCCCCAGCCAAACTGCAACAAAAAAATAGCTGAGGGTTGTGGCAAGCACCTGTAGTCCCAGCTACTCAGGAGCTTGAGGCAAGAGAATTGCGTAATCCCAAAAGCTGGAAGTTGCTGTGAGCTGTGATACCACAGCACTCTTCCAAGGGTGACAAAGTGAGACTCTGTCCCCCCCAAAAATAAAATAAAATAAAATAATTACCGTGTGCAGCAACAATCTAGTCTGAAGGCTGTAACTTTAACTGTTCCTCTATCATCCCCTAAGGCAACTTTGTTATTACCTACTTAGTTTTTCCCTTGAGAATTGTTCTATGATTTAGTACCTCACTCCATGACCTTTTTCATAATAAAAAGACCACTTGCATGACTGTTTCATGAGACTATCAACAGTTTACTTCTTCATTCTGGAAACACTCTAAAATCTTAGTAAAATCTCTTAAGAATTCAGTTCAGGGTGGCACCTATCTGCCTCTACAGAGGCAGACACCATGTGCTGTTTGTCTCCCCAGCTTTCAGCACAGTTTTTCACAGAAACTGACCTGTTGATTTCTCAGCATAGTGTCTCCCTCAGCCTTGTACCCTAATCAGGTGGTCTGGAACGTCCCCTGTTGAGGAATTTTTAGTCTGCTGTAGCACAACACCCTGCTGGATTTAAGTGTGATGCTGACCTGAAAATCCTAAAGGGAATACAGCTAAATTCCATGAATTTCCAACTTCTAGACCAGGTGTGATGGCTGATGCCTGTTATCCCAAACCCTTGGGAGGCCCACATGTTTGGATTGCCTGAGCTCAGGAGTTTGAGACTATCCTGAGCCAGAGTTAGATCCTGGCATTGTGGTGGTGCCTAAAATCCCAGCTACTTGGGAGGCGAAAGCAGGAGAATTGCTTGAGCCCAAGAGTTTAAGGTTCCTGTGAGCTATGATGCTACAGCACTCTACCAGGGACAACAAAGTGAGACTATTATCTAAAAGAAAGAAAGAGAGAGAGAGAGAGAGAGAGAGAGAGAGAGAGAGAGAGAGAAAGAAAGAAAGAAAGAGAGAATTTCTAATTCTTTTGTTGGAAGCCTTAAATTCAAGACTTAAGTTGTACCATTTCTGGGGAAAATGGGAGTAACAGATCTATAGAAGCTATGATTAATTTTTAAGAGTTTTATTCTGGGCTCTGATTTGTGAAAGAGGCATAAATAAATAAATAATTCCAGAAAGACAGTAGTTCTATTATACCTGGCTCTTAGTGGCCAAAGATTAATGATTTTAGCCCTTTTCTCCAAGTAATTTTTCCTTCTTTGTACAATATGCAATTTTTTTATCCTTCAAGAAATTCTAAAAATGAGGAAAAAAAAATGACCCCAGACTTCTTTATTATAGGAATGGAATTTAAGTTGCAAAAACATAACACAAAATAAAAATGGAGATGCTGTGTGTGGCTGGTTAATGATGGTGTCCCTAGGCTGCTGCTGTGGCTTTTCCCTGCAAGGCATTGCATGCTCTGAAGCTAGCTCTGCGCTGCCTTGTTGCCTACCAGGCATCACTATAGAGTTTTCCAGGATGTAGAGGAAGGGTGCCTGTGGTGTTGAGATTTTCTTTTATTTAAGGTGTAAACAAGACAGAGTTATTTATCCTATGGTGCCAATTTAGCCTCATCTAAGTTGGAGTGTTATGCTTGTGTCTAGTCTGTGATTCAAAAAGCCTCATTTTGTTCATGTTAGAATAATGATTAAGAGGAAGGCAGACTGTCTATGTTCAGATTTCATCCTACACCATTATTGACATATATAAAAAAGTGAGAATTCAACTTCTCTAGGTCTCAGATTTCTCATCTGTAAGGTGCCAATGAGAAGATTTATATTAACAATACTGGCATTACTTGATCATTTACTCTGCACAGGTCTATCATAAGAACTTTATGTTAATCTCATAAATACCTATATCGTATAGATGCTATATTCTCCATAGTTTCAGGGGGTACTAATAATTTATTATTCTCCAAAACCCCAAAATACTAAAATATGGAATCAGAATTTATTTTCAACCATGAACAAATGTAGCATGACTCCACTTCTTAATTTGCAGTGTAGGAACCCAGGTTGGCAACACAGTAGAGCAGAGACATAGTTAGAATATAGAATTACCATGAACTTGGATATAAAAACACATATATTTTATTTCACACAGATCTAACTGAAAATTAGCATTTGCTATTATAGATGTAAAGAACAAGACTCAGTGGTATTTAAATAACTTGATATTAGTATAATTGCTTTCATCTTTGTAATCTTATACATCTTCATTCATGTGCATTATAAGACACATTATCTTAATAAGGTACGCACTTGTCTCATAGACTGCCAAATTAGTCCAAAGTACAAGAAAAGTTTAGGATCTCTGCTGTAGGAATACCATTCCAGTTTGCACCATATACAAATGCCAGACATCTCAGAAATCTTATGTTCTGGGATCACTGAGTCTCCTGCTTTATCATAATTGTTATAGCATGCTTAATAGAATAAAATTTGTACTTACACATAATGACACATGCATGCATATGTTAGAGAAGCACATACAAAGTCTGACAACTAAGTTTGCAAAAACTCATTCTAGAAAACGTGCTTTGGGTTTAGCACTTCAGCACACAAATTTAGGAGGGACAAAAGTCAGCACACAGCACTAACCAAAAACACCTAGGATATGTGCCAATTAGTGCTTGCCCATCATTTATTAATATTTGCTGGGAGGGGGTAGCATTTACTGCCCACATTTCCAGAGAAAGTTTCTACAGAGGAAAAGGCATTGAGGGAACAAAACGTTTTACCTTTTACAGAGATAATGAAGGGTAAAATATCAGAATGAGGTAGAGCTTTGAGGAGATTGTACACATCCACACTTGAAATGAGACATGTCAGATGGCACAAAAAATACTATTACCATTGTAATGGGTTTCCACATCTTTGGAGAGGTAACAGCTGTTTTAAGTAGTTGTGGGCCTCACAGACGGAAGTTCTTCACAAATTAAACATGGATTTATCTAGTGTCTCTAAACATTGGTTATGACAGAATTTTTGAGATACTTCAAAACTGATTAGCAGGGAATTGCTATTGTCAGCAGATAAAAAATTCATCCTTTTGGTCAATGTGTCTCTAGCTAATTTGGATTAGAAATAGCCATTCACCTTTCTAGAGATTTCAAATTCGTACATGGAAAGCCAAGAAAGTGAATACGTACTAGTTGCTCTGTGATGCAAGATTAACCAGTTGTCCATCACTTAAAATTGTGTAGAGATTTTGCTTATATTTCTTACTTATTATATTTTATGTTGTTTATTCAGAAATATGTCGTTAGTTATGTCTGGCTTGCACAACATTACTAGGTGTATCAAACTTTGGTTTACAATTGTTAAAATAGACCTTTTAGATGGCAGATCACAATTTCTGCTTAGTAGCTTTTATTGTTTTGTTTTTTTTTTAAAGGGAAAGTGAAGTGCAAAGTTTGAAGGGATTTAAACTCAGATAGTTAGAACAACATACCACCTCTCTTTGGCTCATTCCATTCTCCACCATCGTTTTCATTTCATAAACCCAGATCTAGATATGTAAAGTTTTTAAAAACACAAAACTTATTAGGAAAGCCTTATTTTATAAGGGGAGATTTTATTTTGGGACCAATCAATATTTAATGCATTTCCTAAGGTTTTAAAGAAGTCTTGCATTTGTATATTCTGAACTTGGATGTTAGATATCTAAAAAAACACATAGAGAAATAGTTATAAAATTAAATAAGGTCAAGAAAGCAAAGGAGCTAAAATAATACACACACAAAGGTGTTTTGACTTTTCAACTTGAAAAAGAAGCTGGAGAAAAGAAGGAAGCCTGTGGTTAGGCTAAACAGAAAGTAAAATAGAAGTATTAACAAATGTACATATTCTGATGATAAGGTTAATACAGATCAGAGAGGATTGTTTTCGCTATTACAGGAACACAAATGCTCACTAGGTACTAGAGCAGGTTCATAAATACCAACTCCCCATCCATTAAAGTTTGAACATGAAATTGCAACAATTCAGTCATATTTTCAGGTTTCACATCTAACTGTAGTTCTCTTGGTATTTCTACCAGATCTGTAGTTATTTCTTTCACTGAAGTCCTGAAAACCTCCTTCCTTCTGAAGTCCTGAATTTGAATCAATTTCTCTCCTCCCATGATTCATAAATGTTTATAACAGCATCTGCATCTGGGATCATGAATCCTTTCAAGAAGGTTTCAAATTCACTGTGCCCAGATTCATCAGAGGAATCAATACCTATGGAAACTCTGGCCCTAAGAAAGGTATTTTTTGAAAATATTTGAAATTTAAAAATGCTCCTTGATTCATTGTTGAAGGTCGGCATGATGTTGTGCTGGTGGGCACAACAGAAATATTACTTTCTTCTATGTCTCTCTTGCTTGACCAGGTGCATTATTATCACTCAGTATTTTGAAAGGAATCTTTTTTGTTTTTGAACAGTAGTTCTCATCAGTAGGGTTAAGATACTCAGTAAACCACACTGTAAATAGATGTGTTGTCATCAAGGTTTTGTTGTCCTCTTCACAGAGCACAAACAGAGCAGATTTAGCACAATTCTTAAGGGTTCTGTGATTTTTAGAATGGCAAATGAATATTGGCTTCCTGCTTCCAACTGCATTAGTCCCTAAGAAGAGAGTCAGCCTGTCCTTTGAAGCTATGTATATACGTACACATATGTATTTGCTTCTTTTCTTTTCTTTTTTTTTTTTATTGTTGGGGATTCATTGAGGGTACAAGAAACCAGTTTACACTGATTGCATTTGTTAGGTAAACTCCCTCTTACAATCATGTCTTGCCCCCCAAAGGTGTAACATACACCAAGACCCCACCCCCCTAACTCCTTCCCTCTCTCTGCTCTTCCTTTCCCCACCCCTCCATCTTTCTTTTTCTCTCTGCTCTCCCCTTCCCCCACCTTATCCTTAATTGTCATTAACAGTCCTCATACCAAAATTGAGTACATAGGATTCATGCTTCTCCATTCTTGTGATGCTTTACTAAGAATAATGTGTTCCACTTCCATCCAGGTTAATACAAAGGTTGTAAAGTATCCTTTTTTTTTAATGGCTGAATAGTATTCCATGGTGTACATATACCACAGCTTTTTAATCCATTCCTGGGTTTGTGGGCATTTAAGCTGTTCCCACATTTTGGAGATTGTAAATTGAGCTGCAATAAACAGTCTAGTACAAGTGTCCTTATGATAAGATGATTTTTATTCCTTCTGGGTAGATGCCCAGTAATGGGATTGCAGGATCAAATGGGAGGTCTAGTTTGAGTTCTTTGAGGGCTCTCCAAACTTTCTTCCAAAAAGATTGTACTAGTTTGCAGTCCTGCCAGCAGTGTAAAAGTGTTCCCTTCTCTCCACATCCACCCCAGCATCTGCTATTTTGAGATATTATGATGTGGGCTGGAGGCGGAGCATGATGACAGACAGGATGGACGTGTAGCCCACATCTCCTGAGCCATCAGGAGAGAGGAAAGGTGTCTGGACCTTCCCTGACTGTGGATTTTTGGTGTGGATGGACAGCTGGAGACGCGCATCGAAGTAATGAACTGCTATATCTGAGGGGTAATTTAAAACCACAAACTCTGTTGTAGAGATTCTTCCCTGCCTGGCCGAGTGGCCAGCAGGCCCCTCCCTTATGGGCAGCAGCTTGCAAATGCTGATAAAACCCAATTAACAAATATTTATTCCTGAACTGAGAGAGGCATCCGAAAGGAAAGCCACTCAAAACCACAGGGAACTGGGCAACCTCTTGGACAATAGAAGGGAAGAGAGCCACCTGGGAAACAGACATTTTCAACTATCTAAGGGCAGGTGCCCTCCCCCAGACCAGCAGGGATTGAGTAAGACCACAACATTCCTGCTGAAGAAAGTTGGAGGGGGTTGGCGGTTCAGGCGGTGCTGGGAACTGGCTGGTCCCCATTGAAAAGGGAAACTCTGAACCATAAAACTCAGAATAAGGTCCCCTAGTCCTCCCGCCACACTAACCAGCTCCTGCATGCCAGCCGCGGGTTCTCACCCTGCCAGCCGTGCAAGCCGGCTCCCACCGTGGCCACGAACCCAGCAGCACACCCCCAAGCCAATTATAGTCACCAGCTTGCAGGGGAACCTGGGAGCAGAGTGGAAAGATTTGAGAAGCGTGGACTCCTGCACCGAGTGGGAAGGTCGGTCGCAAGCGCTGTCTGGAGCAAAATAGCTGAGGTTACAGATTACTTGGGTAACAAACTTTTACAGAAACTCCAAAATGGTGATCGGCTATGGAAGGCGGTTACCATGGTAACAGTATAAACTGTGAATCAGGTACAAGCCTGGGAACTGCACACAGCGCCACCTGGTGTCCGGAAAGTATATTGCAGTATGATTATATTCCTATGAAAGCTGAAGCTTACATAATACATATAGAAGTATATTTCTACATACAAGAACAATTTTTTTGTAGATGGTGCCTTTCTTTTTATGTTTGTTTTTTTTATTTTTTTTTTTGTTTTCTTTGTTTGTTTTTGATATTTTGGTCTGTTTTTTCCTCACCAATTTACTTGGAGGAGCTTTTGTTAATTTTTTATTATTACTTTTTAAATAAATATATATTTTTTATTTCTATTTTTTTCTAATTTTAATTTCTTCTTTCTTCTTTTTTAACTTTTCTACAAACACCACTTTTTTGTCTTTTTTAAAAATTATTTCACAACTATCACTATTTTTATAGCAGTTATTTTTATGTTGCTGGTGTCGTGGGTGCTGTCTGTATGTCTATGTGACTCCATCTATTTCTGTATCTATGGGCTAATGTGTCTGGTAGCTTTTGTATCTGTCTATTTACTCATTTGCTCTCAATGAGCTCGGTGTTCCAACCTGCAACCCTGAGCTCCTAACACTCCTTTTCACTCGCACTCTGAGGTCTGGAGGACTGCCCCCCAGGAGTCCAGATTCTGGGGTGACTGATCAAGAGGTGTAGACAGGACCTGGACTGCGCTGGACAGTGCTGATCCTACAGCACAGGAGTGAGGAGATGACAGTCGCCTAAGAAGAAATCACGGAAGAGCAGCAGTGCCCCGAGGTGCAGAGCAGCAGCTATCTTTAACAATAACAAGACCCACTCCCAGATATCCCATAGCCACTCCTCCTGTTTCCCTGGGCAATCAGATGAGCCCGGGCATCTTCTCAGATGGCAACCACCATGGATCAGACCTGGGACTGAAACACAGGCCCCGTGATTAAAGGGTTTGCCAGAGGTGGTACTGGCTTTGGTGGAATGCGGGGACTAGAAAACGCACCACCAGAGCAGGGAAACTCCCGGGGGTGGGGGGGGGAGGCTGATCAAAAAGACTGCTCTACTGAGCCTAAGACACACCTGGCTCTCAGGGGATTATCAGCCTATAGACAAAGGAGGCCAATAGGCTACAGCTGACATCTAAGCATGCTGCAAATACAAACCCACAGAAGTAAAGACAGGGTCTGAGGCACAGGTTCTGGGAACTCAAGTCAGCCTCTCCACTGCAGAGGAACTCAGCAGGGGCTCTGCAGAGTCAGAAACAAACTCTCACAGGGTAGTTCTGTTCAACCAGTAACATAAATTAAGGGTGGGGCTGAAACTGAGTGAACACCCCCAGACCCCATCAAGTGCCTGAGGTTGACAGGCCTCACCACCCCCTATTGGATAGAGGCCAAGAGCAGTGGCTTGGATGAGCAGATACTCCAGAGGTTTGCACCTGCCTAAATCTCAGGGAAGTCTTTACCTGCTTGTTCAAGCCACTGCTCTTGGCCTCTATCCAGTAGGGGGTGGTGAGGCCTGTCAGCCTCAGGCACTTGATGGAGACTGGGAGTGTTCACTCAGTTCCAGCCCCACCCTTAATTTATGTTACTGGTTGAATAGAACTACCCTGTGGGAGTTTGTTTCTGACTCTGCAGAGCCCCTGCTGAATTCCTCTGCAGAGGAGAGGCTGACTTGAGTTTCCAGAACCTGTGCCTCAGGCCCTGTCTTTACTTCTGTGGGTTTGTATTTGCAGCACAGTTAGATGTCAGCTGTAGCCTATTGGCCTCCTTTGTCTATAGGCTGATAATCCCCTGAGAGCCAGGTGCGTCTTAGGCTCAGTAGAGCTGTCTTTTGGATCAACCCCACCCTGGGAGTTTCCCAGCTCTGGGGGTGCATTTTCTAGTCCCCGAGTTCCACCCAAGCCAGTACCGCTTCTGGCAAACCCTTTACTCATGGGGCCTGTGTTTCAATTTCAGGTCTGATCCGTGGTGGTTGCCATCTGAGAAGATGTCCGGGCTCATCTGATTGCCCAGGGAAACAGGAGGAGTGGCTATGGGATATCTGGGAGTGTGCCTTGTTATTGCTAAAGACAGCTGCTGCTCTGCACCTCGGGGCACCACTTCTCCTTCGTGATTCCTTCTTAGCTGACCATCATCTCCTCACTCCTGTGCTGTAGAATCAGCACTGTCCAGCTGCAGTCCAGGTCCTGTCTACACCTCTCGAGCAGTCACCCCAGAATCTGGACTCCTGGGGGGCAGTCCTCCAGACCTCAGAGTGAGAGTGGAAAGGAGTGCTGGGAGCTCAGGGTTGCAGGTTGGAACACTGAGATAATTGAGAGCAAATGAGTAAATAGACAGGTACAAAAGCTACCAGACACATTAGCCCATAGA
>CAUYPK010032761.1:0-25760 GCA_963574355.1 Loris lydekkerianus
AATCATAGCTGTGTACATTGATATGATCATGGGGCATCATATACTAGCTTCATAAACCATTTGACACATTTTCATCCCAATATTCAACATAGCCTTCCTGGCATTTTCCCAGTCACCGTGGCATGACAGTTACATATCACAGTTGCTGAGTTTCACCCTTGCCCTTGTGAGATGCCCCGTAGGTGTGATTCCACCAATCCCCCGGGGGGGGCCGGCGGGCGCGGGCGGGGGGGGCGGGGGGGGGGGGGGGCGCCCCCCACGAGGGTGATTGGGGGGATTACACCTGCAGTGCATCTTACAAGGGTACATGTGAAACTTAGTAAATGCAGAATGTAAATGTCTTTACACAATAACTAAGAAAATGCCAGGAAGGCTATGTTAACCAGTGTGATGAAAATGTGTCAAACGGTCTATGAAATTAGTGTATGGTGTTCCATGTACACAGCTATGATTTAATAAAAAAAAATTTAAAAAGCCCACTAAAAACAAGTTTTCTGTAAGGATACTTGGAGATGGGTCAGACACTTAGGAAATAGACTTTTAACCAGGATAGTGAAGTGTCCTGTTTAAAGTCATATTGTGAACATCCCTGCCAACATCCTCGAAGCACCCTCAGGACAAAGGTAATGTTCAGAGAGAAACCTCAATAACAAATCAGAAAGAAAAAGTATGACATTTATGGACAGGTAACATTATAAAATAGGGTTCAGAAATGTGTTGAAAATGAAGTTAAGGCTGGCACAGTGGTTCATGCCTGTAATCCTAGCTCTGGGAGGATAAGGCAGGTGGATCCCTTGATCTCAGGAGTTTGAGATCAACCTGAGCAAGAGCAAGACCCCGTCTGTACTAAAAATAGAAAGAAAAAAAATCCTAGGTTGGCATTGAGACTGTGGCAAGAGAATCACTTGAACCTAGGAGTTTGAGGTTGCTGTGAGCTATGGCATCACAGCACTCTATGCAGAGTGAGACTCTGTCTCAAAAAAATAAAAGAAAAAGAAATAAAAATTGTAAAGAGTTAGTTAAAAAGTGTGCTGAACTGGAATAGTAGTTTTCTAAAGACTTAGAAAAAGGTATATTTTTAAAATTGCTACCCTAATCTTAGAAATTTCAGTATTTTACCCTGTAAGTCTCATTCCAAATACCATTCTTCAATACAGAAAAAATAAATACTTTTTTTTTTCTTCAACATTTGCTGTGGTTTACCTGACCCCATCAACTCTCATATTGAAATTTAATATTTCCCAATACCGTAGTGTTGGGAAGTTAATGGTAGTTGTTTATGTCATTGGATGGATCTCTAATGAATACATTAAAGTATTCGCTTAGGGGTGATTTCTCACTCTAATAGCTTCTTCAAGAGCTGGTTGCTTAAAAAAGCCTGGCACCCCTATCTTCTCTCTCCTGATGCCTATCTGGCCATGTGATCTGTGCACATGGGCTCTCCTTCACCTTCTACTGTGAGATAAAGCAGCACCTCTACTGTGAGATGAAGCAGCACCTCTCCAGGTGCAGATACCTAATCTTGAACTTTTTCATTCATCAGAATCATGACCTCAAGCACACTTTAAAAAAAAAAAAAAAATATATATATATATATATAAAACTCGATTCTCAGATACTCTGTTATAGCAACACAAACTGGACTACTACATCATTTGTCCTTTGAATAACATGAGTTGTGATCATACAAATCACTTTATGATTAATCATGACAGAAGTAAGTGTAGTATTTTTTTTTAATGTTATTCTCTGCTCACTTGATACTCCAACCAATTCAACTTTGCAATACTTAAAAACTGGAATAGACTTTGGTATTCCCTGATGAATATATTGAATGAAAAAGAACACCATATAATTAATGATTTATGATGTTGACTGTGTTTGCACCTAGAGTTGCAGGTTCCATGAAGGCTAAATTATGTTAACAGAAATAACTGCCTTCCACTGGACTCTGTCCTCTACTTAGGATAGTGTCGAGACAGAGACAGAGTGGTGGTTTTTCACCTCAAGATCCTATAGTGTCCTTCTGAGAATTCTGGTGGGCAGGTCAGCCTCTGTGAGACCTAGTGAGAATTTGTTAGTAGTATGTGGAAAACCATTTCTTCCACACTATCAGAGTAATGTTTGAGGACTCCAAGCTCAACTGTGAGTCACCTGCTCCTATGACATCATATTAGTACAATTTATGTCTATCACCTGTTCTTTTTTAATTCTTAGCACTCATAGCTCATTGATCCTCATTTACCAATTTGAGTTGGGTCACTCCTTGTCCACATTTATTTTATGACTTGTTTATTGCCTGTCACTATGCATTTTTAAAAGTGTTTGCCAAGGGATGATATTCAAAGGATGCATCATAATAAATTTTAATGTATCCACTGAGTGAAGAAGGAAAGGGAATTTGAAAATTAGCTTATTAGCTACATTTAAAAATATCTGAATTGAATAATCCTCATGGTAAAGGTGTGAATTTTTAAAAAGGCTATTTTTTAACTCTTTTTTTATTAAGCATTTTGTACATAGATCATAAATACATTTATGCTGTTTTCAATGTGTTAATTCTTTGTACAACTTGGAGTGCTTACATTGACTTTACCTCTTTTATGTTTACATGGATGGAGCTGGAAAATATTCTTCTTAGTAAAGTATCTCAGGAATTGGGGGAATAAAGTATCCAATGTACTCAGTACTACTGTGAAACCAATTTATAATCGCTCACACTTGCATATGAAAAATGAAACACAACTTTAGCCTAGGATGAAAGAGGGAAGGGGATAGGGTGGGAGGGATAGTAGGAGATAGTAGAGGGACTACACTTATGGAACACATTGCAAATACAAGTTGAATCTATCATGTGTAGAATACAAAAATGGCGATTATTTCTCAAGGAATAAAGTTTGAACATGTCGGGGTGAAAATACTTATTGAATTACAAATGCCTGAAATAACAATACCTAAATAATAGATATCCTAATCTCAGAAGTGAAAAACATGTTCAAGGTCATCTGTATCTCTCATTCCAGTTCTCCAGGCTAGAAGAACTCATTTTTTTTCCCACTGAAACTAAGAACATGGTGGAGAGAATATACACTATACACAGAATATATATGATTTGCAGAACAAAAAAGCAAGAGTCTTGACTTGGTGAATGTCCGTTGCAGTGCAGGGTGCAGTCCATGGATCTGTAGGCTTCGTAGGCATCGTTCCAGGACGCCACCATGGTGCTACCCAACAGAATGCCGTATGTTGTCAACAGGAAGTTGTGTGATGAATGGCCAGTCCTCCCTGCCATGGGATTCTTTCTTTAGACAGCACATTTTCAGAGTCACCATTCAACCTGTGCCTATCTCTCAGATCACTACATGACTGGTTGAGGATATATCTTATTTTATTTTATTTTACCCCAGTAGGGTTTCTCCACATGTGCATGACATATTCTGAGTTACTTACTCAACTCAACTTGCTAATAGCAGCATTTATGTATGTTCATTTCCACATATATATTTCCACAGAGTGCACAGTGACATACAGTTAATTATGAAGTCTGACAAATATCTAAATGAATATGTGAGTTCTTCCAAAGGAAATCTTTTATAAAGAAAACACACTTCTAAATGTATAAATATGTTAGTTTGCATTCCCACCAGCAATGTAGAAGTATTCCCTTTTTTGGAAAGATGTTTGGAGAACACTTAGAGATCTAAAAATAGACCTTCCATTGGATCCTACAATTCCTCTACTAGGTATATACCCAGAAGATCCAAAATCACATTATAACAAAGATATTTGTACCAGAATGTTTATTGCAGCCCAATTCATAATTGCTAAGTCATGGAAAAAGCCCAAGTGCCCATAGAGCCACAAATGGATTAATAAATTGTGGTATATGTACACCATGGAATTTTGTCAAGCCTTAAAGAAAGATGGAGACTTTACCTCTTTCATGTTTATATGGATGGTGCTGGAACATATTCTTGTTAGTAAAGTATCCCAAGAATGGAAGAAAAAAGTATCCAATGTACTCAGCCCTATGAAACTAATTTCATGTGAAAGCTATAACCCAACTATAACCTAAGAATATGGGGAAAGGGGAAAGGAAAGGGAGGGGAAAGGGAGGATGAGCAGAGGGAGGGTAAATGGTGGGACCACATCTATGGTGCATCTTACAAGGGTACACGTGAAACTTACTAAATGTAGAATATAAATGTCTTAACACAATAACTAAGAAAAAGCCAGGAAGGATATTAACCAGTGTGATGAATATTTGTCAAATGGTATATAAAACCAGTGTGTGGTGAAAAAAAATTTAAAAAAATACCAAGTGGGGGAAAGATTCCCTATTCAATAAATGGTGCTGGGTGAATTGGCTGGAGACCTGTAAAAGACTGGAACTGGCCTCAAACCTTTCTCCTCTAACAAAAATTGACTCTCACTGGTTAAAGGACTTAAACTTAAGTCATGAAACTATGAAAATTCTTAGAGACAGTGCAGCGGAAACACTTGAAAAAATTGGCCTAGGAGAATACTTTATGAGAACAATACCTTGGGCAATTGAAGCAACATCAAAAATACATTACTTTAGGATCTGATCAAATTAAAAAGCTTCTGCACTGCCAAGAACACATTAAGTAAAGCAAATAGACAGCCCTTAGAATGGGAGATAATTTTCGCAAGTTGTATTTATGACAAAGGTCTAATAATCAGAATCCATAGAGAACTCAAACTTTTTACTAAGCAAAAAAGCAAGTGACCCCATTTCATTGTGGGCAAGAGACATGAACAGAAGCTTCTCTGAAGAAGACAGGCCCATGGTCTACAGACACATGAAAAAATGCTCATCATCTTTAATCATCAGAGAAATGCAAACCAAAACTACTCTGAGATACCATCTAACTCCAGTAAGAGTAGTCCACATCACAAAATCCCAAAACTAAAGATGTTGGCGTGGATGTGGAGAAAAGGAAACACTTCTGCACTGCTGGTGGGAATGCAAGCTAGTATGTTCCTTTTGGAAGGAAGTTTGGAGTATACTCAGGGATCTAAATGTAGACCTGCCATTTGATCCTGCAAATCCTCTTCTAGGTGTACATCCAAAGGACAAAAAAATCATTTGTCAATAAAGATACTTTCACCAGATTGTTCATTACAGCTCAATTCATAATTGCAAAGTCATGGAAGAAACCCAAGTGCCCATTGACCCAGGAATGGATTGATAAATTATGGTATATCTATACCATGGAATACTATGCAGCATCAAAAAATAGAGACTTTACCTCTTTTATGTTTACATGGCTGGAGCTGGAAAATATTCTTCTTAGTAACATATCTCAGGAATGGAAAAAAAAAATATATACACAACGTATTCAGCACTACTGTGAAACAAATTTATAATCACTTACACTTGCATCTGAAAAATGAAACACAACTATACCCTAGGATTAAGGAGGAAAGGGGAGGGAGAAGGTAGGGGTGTGGGTTGATAGAGGGAGGGTTAGTAGGGGGACCACACCTATGAAGCACATTGCAAGTACAAGTTGGACCTATCAGGTGTAGAACATAAATGTCTTAAGGCTGTAATTGGGTAAATGAGGTGAAGGCTATGTTGATTAGTAGGATGTAAACACTCCAATTTGTACAAATAATCAACACATCGAATCCCATAATGTCATAAATGCATTTATGATCTATGTACAAATGACTTAATAAAAAAAAAATGGGCATTCATTTTCTTAGTCAAAGGGTTTTTTGTTTACATATTTAGTTTGGTTTTGTATTAGTACCACATAAATACTTCTAAATAACTGTCTTATTTTGAAATAATTTTAGGTAGAGAGAATCTTGCAAAGACAGTATAGAAGGTGCATAACCTTTTCCCTTCCTGCAAAGTTAACATATAATTGTAGAAAAATTATAAAAACTGAGAATTTGATAATGTAACAAAACAATTAACTGGGCTATTGACTTTTTTCCCCTAATTTACCAGGTTTTAATAAAGTTGTTTTTCTGTTTGTAGAGTCAATCTAAAATGCCATATTGTAATAAGTTGTCACATGTATTATTTTTTCTACATGAACAACCAACCAAATAATTTAATGGCTCAAAGGCATGCACACCCATTATCTCATAGTTTCTCTAGATAAATAAAACACATATACAGAGTGGCCAAGGCTGAACTCCCAACTAAAGGTTCAGCTGGGGAAGGACCTTTCTCCAAGCTCATGTAATTCTTGTCAGCATTTAATTCCATACTGAAGTCGAGACAACTTCATTGGTGAAATATTTCAAATGGTTAAAGAATTAATATCAATCTTTATGAAACTCCTAAAAAAAAAATATATATATATATAATAGATCACTG
The DNA here is from genome assembly GCA_963574355.1 of Loris lydekkerianus. Lineage (NCBI taxonomy): Eukaryota > Metazoa > Chordata > Mammalia > Primates > Lorisidae > Loris > Loris lydekkerianus. The sequence continues at coordinate 6,359 of CAUYPK010032761.1, forward strand.
TCCAATTCATTCTATAAGGACAGTTTATCCTGATTCTGAAGACAGACACAGACATTACAAGAAAATAAATTACAGCCCAATGTGTCTTATGAATATGATTATGACTAGAAGTAAAAAAAAATATATTCATTAAACTTGCTATACACAACATCAGTATTAAACATTCAATGGCATTTTTATATAGGGGTATTGACAATTAATAATAAAAACAAAATTTTAAATGCCTGTCAACCCATGAATGGATCAACAAACTGTGGTATATGTATACCATGGAATATTATGCAGCCATTAAAAAGATGAAGGCTTTACATTTACCTGGATGAAGTTAAGATACATTCTTCTTAGTAAAGTATTACAAGAATGGAAAAATAAATACCCAATTTCATACTAATATGAAATCAATATGAACAATTACATGCTCTTAAGAACAATAAAACACTAATATAGTTCAGTTCAGAGACAGAGGATAGCAGGGTTTGGGAGGAGGACGTTGGGCAGAAGGAGGGCAGGCATGAGGTGGCATCTCACCTAATGTACACATAGTGAGTATGTATAACATGTTCCCTGGGTGAGGGGGTCTCCTACAAATGGAACTTTACTCTGAAAGTGAGAACAATGTAACCTAAAAATGGTACCCTCATGTTAATTTGAAAAAAAAAAAAAAAATTAAAAACTCAAAAATAATATAAAATAAAAATAGTAACTAAAAAAAAATAAAAGAAAATACTACAATATTTAGGGATTTTTCTAAATAATTTTGCTAAATAATTTGCTGTTCAGTTTTTCTTATTTTTAAACTTTGATAAATTGTCTAAAAAAAAATCTGAAAGTATCCGTATCACTAACCCAATTTTGAGAAACTGTCAGACAAATATATATTGGGAAGGGGACATTTGACAAAACTCCTGTTATTTTTAGAAAACGTTAAGATTAAAAAAAAATAATAATAAGTGAAGACTGAAAAACTTTTAGTTTGTCAAAGACTTGATGCCTGATGTAGCAGGAAGACTCTAAGATGATGGCGCCCAATAATTCTCTCCTCTTGACATACACAGCCTTGAACATTAATCCCCTCTAAATGTATGAATTACTTGCAAACAATAAGATACTAACAAGGCTACAGCATGTCACTCAAAGGATTAAGATACATAAGACTGTGATTTCTGTCTTTCTAGCCAACTTTCTCTCTCAATGGCTTTGATGAAATTTTCTTTGTCCTGTGAAAGAAGTCCACACAGCGAGGACCTGAATGCAGCCTCTAGTGAATGGCCAAGGAAGCAAGAGGCCCTTGGTCCAATAGCCTCCCTTACAGTTTGAAGTATTACATTTATAGATAATCCAAATTCCCTTTCTAATAACATTAGATAGCTTCACGGACAGTGCAAGTACCTTATAATAAGAAAATAATCCTAATTCCTCACTCTCTTTTATTATTACTCATTCATGCCTCTTATATTTAAGTGTATGCATATATAAACATACATAATCAAATACATTGTTTCTATTGGTATTTTCAACAAATTTTATCTGTTAGATCAATTAGCTTTATTCTCAAAAGCAGTTAATTAAGAAGGTCCATACAGACATGCTAAGAAAGGATAGTAATGGAATCATGAAATATTCAATTAAATTCACAAAAGGCAGACAAAGAGTGGAATACAAAACTAGGAGCAAAGAACGAGGACAGCAAATGGGCAACAGTAACAAATGTGGTGGATATTATATCAATAATCACACTGAATGTCAACAGTGTAAATGCACCAAGTGATATTCAGAGGAGCTAACAAAGCAAGACCCAGCTAGTGTGTTGTCTAGTAGACGCCCACTGTAAATACAAGTATTTAAAGACACGTATTAAAGTAAAAGGATGGAACGGAAAATACTTTACATAACTGAGAAAAATCAATAATCTAAATTTCTGTCTCAGGAACGTGAAAAAGTAAAGCAAATTAAATACAAAGTAAGCAGAAGAAAAGATATAAAACTGAAAGAGTGTAGAAACAGAGTAAAAGATAAACCAACGAGATAAGAATATTGACAGCATAACAGTTTCCAGAACAAAGAAGTTTACAACACCCCAAACAGAAGCCTTGCTTAAGGCATGCAGAGGTGACTCTCCTGAAAGGAGAAAATAGCAATCTGCATACATGACCAAAGACATTAAAATAGATACTTTCGTGTATTTACTCAGCTGGAAAATACTTTAAATATGAATAGTACACCAATAAACAATTAGGTAAGCAATTAACTTCCACAGGTGGTCGAAGTTACAAATACTGTCTCTGGTGTGAGAAAGAGGAAAAAATCAGGAAGCTTGCATAAGGATATCAAAGAATACACAAGAGGGCACGCAGAGCCAGATGTGTGAAACCGCAAGTCTGCAAAGAAACACCCGAGGAGGCCTCGCCCTACCGCAGCGCCCTCCGCCTCCGCCAGCTCCCCGCGCTTCTCCGGCGCCCGGCCAGGGGCGGAGTCGCGTTTCTGCGCAGCGGCAGCCCCCGCGCGCCCCTCCCAGGGTTCCAGCTCGCAGACCGTGGTGTGTGGACACTAGGTGGCGCCGGAGGACGCTCCGGATTTCAGACCCGCGTATCCCACCTGCACACGGAAGAGATTGGAATCTGCACTCAGGTGTGGCGTGGCCGCCGAGCAGTGGAGGAACATAGGGGAACAAGATCATCCCAGGCTCTGAGCCTCCCTGTCCAGGGGCCCAGGTCCCTCTCTGCCCCTTCCGATCTCCCTCCTCTCCAGACCAACACCACCGGGTAATGGTGAGGGCAGGGACCATGCTCTCTCATTCCTAGTATTTTCGTACGGCAGACCTCTGAGACTGGGGTAGTATTTTAAGGAACAAGACCCAGACATTCCATTCCCTCCGCACCGGAGATTCTCCGTGAGCTGCAGCTGCGTCCCTTCTGACCGGCCCAGTCCTGCGGTGGTCCGCTGTTCCTGCTCCTGCCGTCCTCACGGTCCTCACACATTACCCAGCGGTCCTTCCAATCCGCTAACCTCTTCTCATGCTCTGGCCTGTATGACAGACAGGCTTTCCCCTTCTCTTACCCTCCCCTGTGTGCTGGACTCTCTGCTCCTCACTCTCCAGAATCTCCTCAGTGTCCCTCCTCCTCGAAACTTTCCTTGTCCATCCCATCCTGGGTCTGAGTTCTGGCCTCTCAATTCCTAAAAGCAGCTCTTTAACCTACAGTTTAGATAGTTTCTGAAACCTCACTAGAATGAAACTTCAGAGGTGAAAACTTTGTGTTGTTTCCTTGTAAATCTGTTAATCCATATCCACACCTATATTCTTCTCAATTTTACAATAACCCTGTCTTCTGAATTGAAGAGGTATTAAATATATGTCCCTCTGTCTCCGCAGCCCCCCATTCTCAACCCACCGTTCAGACCCTCACATGGGCCCTGCTGCCATTCACTTCATTTGCACTTTTCTTTTTTCTAGCTAGTTCTTCGCTCTTACACCAAGTGAAATATTCTTGTTCTCTAAATTCAGCTCTCTTAATATGGTTCCCTTGATAAATATTTCCAAATCCTTATTAGTTACCCCATTCACCAATGTTAGTGAAAGTTTTTCAAATTTTATCACAATCACTGTTAGTCTAGTATAAATTATGACATGATTTTTTATGGTCTGCACTTGGATAAACTTGTTCTGGAGATTTCTTTTGTTAGCTTCTGGTAAAATCGCCTTCATCAACAATTGCAGAATGGATGGAAAGGTGGAAATCACATAAAGAATGCTTCAGCCTTTTTCATTAAGAACTACCTATTTACCCTCAATCTTTATTCCACTGATGAGGAATATCTATTCTCTGAATCAAAATGTGATTTAAGCCCAAATAGATTCAGAAGGGCAAGATATTTGTAAAAACGTTGACAAATTAATTTCAACATTACTTTCATTTCTTTGTAAATAAAGTGTATACCTCTGGGCTCGGCACCCATAGCTCAGTGGTTAGGCCAATGGCCACATACACAGAAGCTGATGGATTTGAGCCAGGCTTGGGCCAGCTAAACAACAATGACAACCGCAACAAAAAATAGCCAGGGATTGTGAGGGCGCCTGTAGTCCCAGCTACTTGGGAGGCTGCGACAAGAATCACTTCAGCCCAAGGTTTGAGGTTGCTGTGAGCTGTGACCCTACAGCACTCTACCCAAAGTGATAGTTTGAGATTCTGTCTTAAAAAAAAAAAAAAAAAAAAAAAAAAGTATACTTCTATAATTCTATAGGACTTTTAAAAATAAGTATGAAATAAGGCTATCTAAAGTCTAGTTTATTTGACTGAGACTTCCTTTTAAATGCATCTTCCTTTTACAATTACAAATGCTAGTTCACTTGTCTGTCTGTGAGTTTGATTCACATTACTCCTTATTCATATTGCCAACTAGATTCTGCAGCCAGGGAACAATAATAATGTAGTAATTGTCAGAAGAATGATTCAATATGCTGTGGAAAAACCAATAAAGTTTGGATGTATCTTATTACATGTAAATGTCAAAAAATAGAGATACACACACAAACATATACACAAATAGATAAATATGAATCAATGGTTTGCATGACATAGTGTATCAAATACTAAAGGACAATGATACACTGAAGGACAGTGACACCTGCAAGTCTCCTAACAATGGCCTGAGCCCTATTCTTGCCTAAGTTTACCTATGAAACAGAGTTTTCAGGATGTTGTGTGACAAAGATCTTGGCAGCTAAAGTGATGGAGCTGAGAATCTGGAAGAACAAAGTGTCTCTATTTCCTAAAAAATAATAATAGTAATTAATAATAACAATAATGATAATTTAAAAAAGAGTTCTGGAGAAGAGAAAACTAGTCACAGAAAGAACTCTGGAGATTATAAAATGATACTGCAATGCATCTAAATTGAGAAACTGAAATTCTTTCACCTGAACCTGGTGAAAGAGTCACTGATTAGAGTAGAGGTACATCCTACTCAGACACAGCTGGGAATAATGCCTATTCCTATCAGCCACAGGAGTGAACTGCAAGATTTGCTGGGCATTGTAAGTAAGACACAGATGTATTTCACATAAACAGGAGAGAAAAAATTAGTCATAGATTAAATACATTATCTGGATTTAACAAACTAAAATGAGACAAGAGCTTAAAGAATGAAACTATTACCAAATAGTGTCTCAGAAAAATCCATATATATATGGGATATATATATATATATATATATATATATACTTGAGTATATATGGTATATATATATATATATAATACCCATCAAGCTAAAATTTACAATCTTTGGCATCCAACAAATACTTACCAGTCATGCAAAGAAATATAAAAACGTAACCCATAAAGAGAAGATAATTTGGTTATTTGGTTATGACATCTCTGTCAGAAGTGACAGAGATGTCATAAGTCACATCAAAGCAGTCACTTTGAGAGTTTTCCATACATTGAAACGGTTATCATTGCTACACTATGTTTCAAATTTAAATAGAGATGTGGTAGATATAAAATAAAGACCCAAATTAAACTTCTAGGTAGGAAATCTACAATGTAAATGAGGTTTAAAATGGGATTAACTTCAACCATATTTTAAAAAAAAAGATTAATTAAATTTGATTACATAGCAATAGAAACCATCCAAAATAAAAGAGAGAAACATAATCAACATGGTAAATGGAAATAGTGTCAGTGAGCTGTGGGACAGCTCCAAGCCACCGAATATATGTATAACTGGAGTCCAAATTTGGATTGGACTCCAGTTTGATTTTTTAAAAATAGAAACCCACATATTTAAAAGCTCAGGGAATATATCTATACAAAATAACATCATAGTTAAATTGCTCAAAAGCCAAGGAAAGAAACCAATGTTGGTACAGAGCAATAAAAATCTGAATGACAGCAGAGTTCTCACTGGAAATAACACAAGAAAGTTGACAGCAGGGTAAAAGTCAATATAGTCTTCTACACAAAGCAATTTTTTGAAAGCAAAAGAAATAAAGGACTGTTCCATGTGTACATGTAAGCTGAAATAATTTATTATTAGTAGACTGTCACAAAAAAGAAATGTTACCTTTCAAGCAGAAGAAAACAATACTGGACAGAAATTTGACTCTACACACACACACACACACACACACACACACACACCCCAAAGAATACAGAGATTTATAACTTTATAAGTATATACAAAAGATATTTTTCTTATTGTTCAAATATCTTTAGCATATACTTTCTGAATTTTTTTTGATACAGTCTCACTATGGCACCTATGGCATCACAGCTCACAGCAACCTCAAACTCTTGGGCTTACATGATTCTCTTGCCTTAGCCTCCCAAGTAGCTGGGACTACAGGTGCCTGCCACAATGCCTGGCTATTTTTAGAGACAGGGTCTCTCTCTGGTTCAGGTTTGTCTTGGACCTGTGAGTTCAGGCAATCCACTCACCTAGCCTCCCAAGTGCTGGGATTACAGGCATGAACCACCCACCACACCTGGCCTTAATTTCTTATTTAGACAGAAATAATTATCATGTAGTATGGAGTTACTAGTAAAAGGAAAAAGAGAAGGAAAATATATGGCAAATTTACAAAGGTCAAGAAGGAAGATATGGAATTAAACTAGTTTAAGGGTCTTACACATTACATGAAGTGGCAGAGTATAACTATATAAAGAAGAAAAAGGGATCCAATGATCATTTAAATGTAAAGAGTTTAAAGACACAAGCTCAAAGACAGATTGTCAACTTGAACATAAAAGCAAGAGCTAACTCTACGTTGCGTATAGAAATGTACTTTAAATACAAAGGAATAGATAAGGTAAAGGCCAAAAGATAGACACACATATGCCATCGTAACAAATACCAAAAGAAAGCTTTTATGGCTCTACACATCAAAACAAAAGTATTTGTTCTTAGTAATAAGTTTGACTTCTCTGAGGATTCTGGTTACTAGACCTTTGTTGGAAATATAACTTGCAAAAATCCTTTCCCATTCTGAGGGCTGTCTATTTACTTCACTTAGTGTGTTCTTGGCAGTGCAGAAGCTTTTTAATTTGATCAGATTCCAGTAAAGTATTTTTGATGTTGCTTCAATTGCCCAAGGTGTCCTTCTCATAAAGTATTCTGGAGCTGGAAAATATTCTTCTTAGTAAAGTATCTCAAGAATGGAAAAACAAATACCCAATGTACTCAGCACTACTGTGAAACCAATTTATAATCACTTACACTTGCATATGAAAAATGAAACACAACTATCACCTAGGATGAAGGAGGGAAGGGGAGAGAAAGGGGAAGGGAGGGGAGTGGGTCAATAGAGGGAGGGTTAGTAGGGGGACCACACCTATGGAGCACATCACAGGCACAAGTTGGATCTATCAGGTGTACAACATAAATGTCTTAATGCTGTAATTGGGCAAATGAGGTGAAAGCTATGTTGATTAGTAGGATGTAAGCACTCCAATTTGTACAAATAATCCACACATCGAATCCCATAATGCTTAACTATATTTATGATCTATGTACAAATGACTTAATAATAAAAAGTAGACTCTATACCAAAAAATAGTACCAAGGACAAAGAAGGCTATTTCACATAATATGCATCAATTTATCAAGAAATTGTAAACCTAATCCTTTAGCACAGAACACCAGATTTTCAAATTGTGTGAACACATTTGAAATTATATGAGAAATGTCACTACCCAATGTTTAGTTGAGCAAGTAGAGGGAAATATCAGTAAGGTCATAGAGTACTTGAACACTACTAACTAACTTAATCTAATCCATATTTGTGGATGTATATGCTCCACCCACTCACCACAGAATACACTCTCGAGTGCACATAGAACATTTACTAAAATGAACTATAATCTGGGACAAAAAGGAAGTCTAAATAAATTTAGAAATACTCAGGGCATACAATTACTAACATCCATTTTGAAGAAAATATGTAAGCCAAGTAGAAAAAGTTCAAAGTCCAGTGATTGTTACTGTGTTTACTATGTTTGTTTGTTTTTTTTTTTTTTTACTATGTTTTATTGTGTCTTACTATGTTTTTTTCTCCAAGATTGGAACAAGGCAAAGACGTTCATTCTTGCTCTTTCATCAACATAGCACTAGATGTCCTCACTAGTGCAATATTTCAAACAGGCAAAAAATAAAATTGATACACCTAGGGAAAAAGAAATAAAAGTATTTTGCAGATGACATGTTTATATATATATGTATATATATGTATGTATATGTATATATATATATATATATATATATATACACACACATATATAGACAATGTCAAGAAATCTATCAAATAACTGTTACAAGTAATCACTGAATTTAGACAGGTTATAAATATAAAGTTAACATAAATTATGTGCATATACGTTAATCTGTGTGCATGTGTAGTGAACAGAACAATTAGAAACCAAAAAACACAATACCATAGAAAGTTATCCCCCAAAACACACTTAGGTATAAATCTCACTAAATATATACAAGATATTGATACTGAAAATTACAGTAAGTGGAAATACATACCTTGTTCATAAGATGGAAAACTCAATATAGGACAGGTGTCAATTATTCCCTAACTTGTTGTTTATGGTGATAGCTATTTAGAAATGCTTCAAAGTTACTTTATTCCTTAGCTTGAACAATTAGGACTAATAGAGAATAATGTTTCAGTGAAATGGTGCTCCTGTCACTTTGCTTTGCATGTTAGTTTCTAAATGGGAAATTCCCTAACAGATGGATTGGAACAGGTGGACCACTTTCTTGGCCTCCATGTTCACCAGATTCGACTCCATTGGATTTCTTTTTATGGGGACATGGAAAACTGTTTATTCAATCAAACCTCGATCTTTAGAAGACTTGGAAGAGGCCAGGTGCAGTGCCTCACACCTGTAATCTTAGCAATCTGGGAGGGTGAGGTGGGTGGATCACCTGAGTTCTGGAGTTCAAGACTAGCCTGAGCGACAGCAAGACCTCCATCCCCACTAAAAAGAGAAAAAAGAAGGCAACAGGATCTCTTGAGCCCAAGAGTTTGAGGTTGCTGTGCTTTGTGACTCCACAGCACTCTACCAGCATGACAAAGTGAGACTGTCTTAAAAAAACATATAAAATAAAAATATATATATTTTATATAAATAACTTATTTTTCCTAGTCAGAACTAAGATTAGAAATTTTATTTGTAGGGCTGCATCTGTGGTTAAGTGGGTAGGGCACCAGCCCCATATACAGAGGGTGGCAGGTTTGAACCCAGCCCCAGCCAAACTGCAACAAAAAATAGCCAGGTGTTGTGGTGGGGGCCTGTAGCCCCAATTACCCAGGAGGCTGAGGCAAGGGAATCACCTAAGCCCAGGAGTTGGAGGTTGCTGTGAGCTGTGACGCCATAGCATTCTACCAAGGGCGATAAAGTGAGACCGTCTCTTAAAAAAAAAAAAAAAAGAAAAATTGTATATACATAATTTCCACATGTGTAAAACAGTCTGATGTACTATTTAATACTTTCCATCTAAAATTGTTAACTAAAAGTCTATAGGGAGCTTAGAATATTGTCCAGTGTATACTGAACTTTTGACTGTCACATTATATTTTAATAATTATCATTTTAAGGCCAGCCTCAGTGGCTCATGCATGTAATCCTAGCACTCTGAGAGGCCAAGGCCGGTGTATTGCCTGAGCTCAGGACTGACTAGCCTCAACCAAAGCAAGATCCCATCTCCAAAAATAGCTGGGTGTTGTGGCAGGTGCCTATAGTCTCAGCTACTAACGAGGCTGAAGCAAGAAAATCACCTGAGCCCAATAGTCTGAGGTTGCTGTGAGGTATAATGCCACAGCACTCTAGTCAAAAAAAAGGAAAAAAAAAAAAAGACTTTCAAGCTAGGATAACTGATGTGATTGCTGGTATTACTGAAAATCAGCTTGAAAATGTTTTCAGAGAACTACAGAATCATTACCCTTTGTATTAGTAATGATGGTGGACATGTTGAAAATTAACAAGAACAATAAAAAATGTGTTCTTTCCGATCTTAAAAAAAAATAGATGTAAATAAATTTGTATAAAAATCTTAAGGTTTTTTGGTAGATATTAGCAAACAGTCTAAAATTTATTTGGAAAGGCTCCTAAAATTGTTAATTTTTTTTTTAAAGATCAATGAATTTGGAAGGAATCACATGATATTGAGACTTAGTGTACAGCTATAGTAGTTAAGGCTTGTAGTATGTTGGAAGGATAGAGACATGTATCAAGGTAACAAAATATAGTCTATAAAGAGATCCATACAGTACAGTAGTAGCCAAACCTTCCTGACAAAAAGGCAAAAGAAATTCAGCAGAAAAATAATCAGATGTTGATGATGTTGATGTATATTCAACACACACACATACAAAATAAACTCAATACTTCACATCTTATACAAAAACAAACTCAAATGGATCATTTACCTAAATTTTCAAAAGTAAATTAGCTTTGTATAAACCTTTTATACCAAAAATGTAGAAGAAAATTTGTTGAACTAAGGCTATGAGAACAAATCTTACATATGACAAGCAAAACTACAATTCATGAAAGAAAAATAATTGGACTTTTTCATAATTAACGAATCTTGTTCTATGAAAGATAATGTTTAGAGAGTGAAAAGTCAAAGTTCAGAATACATGAAAATATTTGAAAATCATATGCCTGACAAAGTACTCATATCCACAAGATATAACTAAATATCTAAATCAAATAGCACTAAAATAAATAATCTATTTAAAAATAAGAAAGTCTTGAATGGACATTTTACTAAAAAGAATATGTATAGGTTATATAATTATAAGCTATTAGAGAAAATCAATATAAAGTCACCATGAGACACTACTACATCTACTAAAATAAATAAAATTATTTTAATAATGATAGTAATAACAATATCAAGTGATGTTGGAAATATATAATGGCACAACTATACTCAAAAATAGTGTGGCTGTTTATTGTAAAGTTAAAAATACACTTAACATATAATCTAGCAATAACTTACTTGGCATACACTAGAAATATGAGAACTTATGTTTGACATAATAATCTGTACATGAACATTCACAAGCATCTTTACATGTAATAACTAAAACCAGGAAAGAACCTCAATGTCCTTCAATGAGTAAAGGAAATAACAATGATACATTCATACAAAAGAATACTTCTGTACAGCAATATAAGCAGCAATCTGGATGGATTTCATAGCATTAGACCAAGTTAAAAAAAAAAAAAAAAAGCAAATCTCAAAAGATAACTTTCTATATGATTTAATTCTTCAAATTATAAAATGGTAGTCATGGAGAACAAATCAATGGAAATCAGGAGTAAGGCTGGAAGAGGATATTGCTAATACCATATAAAATATACATGTTATATACAAATAATGCACATAAAATTAGGGAAAGGTGAAGAAGCTGTGTTTTGTTAGTATCATACAAATGTCAATTTCTTGGTTTAAGTACACTATAGTTATATAAGGTGTTTTCTTTGGAGGCTGGCTGATGAATATGTGAAAGCTTTCTTTTCATGATATTTCAGATGTGTTATGTCTAAATACAACTTAAATTATCTTATGCAAATCAGGTTCCCAGCAAGAACCGATGGGGATTTTGTGTGTGTGTTCTTATTTTTTTAATAGTTAAATTCTCTCAAGGGTACAAAACAAATAATTTGAGCAGGGTAAAGTTTTCTTACTTTAAGATCTCAGCTAGTGATATGGCCTTTGACACCAAATTTTGCATCTTTGTCAAAACTGAGGCTTCCTCTTTTACTCTTCAGAAGTTTGCATCCCAGGGAACATGATATTAAGGTTTAACTGATTTTGTAGGCTTCCACTCTTTATATATGAACACATTTAAAAATAGTCCCCAGTGGAGACTATTCTGAAATGTGATTGTTCACCATGGACAGGGCCAGTTTTAGAGGTCAAGGTAATCTTCAGTGTAGTACTCCAAAAATGTATGCTTACGAAGGAAGATGATGCAGTAAGAAGCCATAAATAAGAAGATGCTGAAAGAATTTGTCAAATGCTTCACTATAACACTGTTGATTAATGCTTAAAACTATGTTTGGTTATATTAAATTATTTGGATTAATGTCATAGCCCTGTCACAAAAACTGTGACTTTAAGAAATGTACTCTTAGTCTTAATATTTTATTTATAAAATAGTGGGGTTTTGAGTACTTACATGTTTTCTATTTTTATCTTTAAGATAAGAGGTATTAATTCATATAAGAAATTATTACAATAATAGCTAATGATTATTCAATTCTATATGTCAAAAACTGTTCATAGTAGTTTCTATGAATCATTTCAAGCCACAGGTAGTTAAGTGTTACAGCACTGATTCAATGTAAGGTGATTCTTTCCATAAAAAAAATGCCGCCAAGTCCCATATCAAACCCTCATCTCAACTGGAAGGTATGTAAGGTCAGCAATCAAGTAAGATTTCACAACTGGAAAAGTGGTCTACATAAATGTTATCTGTGGAGACATGCTATGGTCATCCCCATCACATTTCTGAGCTTAACCTCCAGAAAGAGATGGGTAAGAAGGCCGAGATATTGAGGATAGTGAAAAAGAAAATCTGAAGAAAGTTGAGAATCTTAGGATATTCCTGAACTTCCTTAAGAGTCCAAGTTTCTACACCGTGATTTGAATATTGATGCAATAAAAATAAATCCTTACCTCATTTTAAGAAAGTAAATTAGAAATGTTTTTTAACATCATAATTCTTAAAACATGATCTTTCATGTCTCAGGTTGTACTACACCTGGGAAGCACTTACACAAAACCCCCACACCAAAGCCCTACAGAATGTCTCAACTGAAGGGTTCTAAACAGCACCCTTGTCCTTTGATTTCTCTCTGTTCACTCCTCTGAATCATTGTCTGCCTGTGATGAGTCCACTAGTCAGGCCACTTCCAAACAATCTTTACTCAATGGATGTAAAATGTTTAGGTAAAAGCAACAGACAGCATTTAAATAGCTACTAAATCAAAATTATCAAGGTACACAATTTAATTTGTATATGAGATGACATGTACTTTTTCAATATGAAAAATATTTCTTACATCAAATATAACATAACTCTATAAGATTAATATGCATATAATATATCCATTATATGTGTATGTATTAAAGTAATATAGCTTGAGTAGAAATTTGCTTCCATATGATTTCAGAGGTGCACAGACTTTGACCCAGAAGTTAAAATTCTAAAAATATATTCTACAAAATTATTAATAATAGCACTCTAGACAAGATAAACATATAGACATGTGTAGTCCAAAACTGTTTCCTTAGACAAAAGCACAAAAAAAATTATATATATATATATATATTTTTTTTTTCAGGTGTATTTGTGGTATCAAAGGATAAGAGATAAAAGGTAAATATTATTGGTGTAGCCTTATAATAGAATACCATACAAACATTATAGATAATATCAGTAATTTCTAAATATTTAACACATCCACAGTACAAGACTGTGAGACAAAAGAATGTGAAATATGATCTACACAGTGATGAAGAGAATGATGCTGGAGTATAGCTAACCAAGGGATAGTCTTCTGAAAACATCACTTAATGCTGCTGTAACTTTTCAATAGTTACCTTCTATACCCATTTTTAATGTGTGTCTCCATCTATGAAGTGGGTATAATAATACATACTATGTAGGTTTTTTTTCTGAGTAATAATATTCTAACCAATTAATGGAATACTAATAACAATGCATGACAATGCTATAACTATATACACACACGTTTCAATAAAATGCCAATAAAATGTATATACATACTAAGAAAGAAAAAAATCTATGAAAATTGTAATAATTCTTATTTGACTTATGCAATTACAAGAGATATGAGATACAAGATAACAAAGATTATCAGTATTTATTGAGCATTACAACTGTAATAGTTTTTCCTTTTTGGAAATGTGTATACATTTTTAGTACTCTGTGTGTGTGCATGTACACACATGTACATATTTTTACAAGTGTACATCTGCAAAGGAAGACATCAAAGTATGGATGTTGAAGGCAGTTACAAATCGCAGGATACAGAAAATAGATGATGGTCTTCCACTATGAAAATTTTGTATAGGTGTAATTTGATTTTTATGAAAAAAAATCTTCATCCTTCAAGGATTAGAATGTTAATACAGCAAATAATTGCTGAGGTATAGTTCTGAATATTATATAAATAAAAATCCTAGGGTTATAGAGAGGGTTGATCATTGTTCCAAAACTTCATCTCAGCAATTTTATGTTACTGATATTTCCCCCTGCATCTACCTTGCTCTTAACTTTGTCAATGTCATTCTCTAACAATTTTAGGATATGAAAGACCAAGGGGGTAAATTGCACATAATTTACCATACACAGGGACCATGGAGAAGACCGACTTGCTTATTTTGTGTGAGGCACCAGTAAAGACATTTCTGCAACAGATACAGGAATCTGAGCTAGGAGACGACACAAGAGGAATAAAGGTGTGTAAATCCTGAGAGAAGTTACATATAAAAGTAGTTCAAAAAGCCGAGTAGTTTTGACCTGAAGTTAATAAATTTAATAAAGTTGTTTTAAAAGTACTTAAAATTTAACTCAAAACACTGTAGTATATAACAAAGTTTTAAATAGAAGTAAAGTTGTACTGGTAACAGTCACAGGATTAAAAAAAAAAATGTTTAAAATTATGCAAAAGAACAATTGTCCCTGGAGATTTTGGGGTAGACTAAAAAGTCTGAAAAAATATAATCAGTACCCAAATTTAAAATCAGAATTAATGTTGACTTCCCATAATACAAAGCATCAATTTAAATTTAAATATTTAAAAATTTAGGGCCAAATTAAAGAAAAAATGAAAAATAAAACATGATCCCATAAACTTTATTTATGGGTCTTCACATAAAAATACACAATCTATGAATAGTAAAATACTTTTATGTTTGCCAGAAAGTCTATTCCTCCATATAGTGCAAATAAAAAGTTGAGGGGCTCAAAGCTCCTCAAAGAAACTGCCCAGGAGAAACGGAGCTGTATCTGTCATCTCTGTCCGCACCGCGCAAACTACACATGGGAAATTCCTATTTGGCGCCTTAATACTAACCAGGTCCCGCTGCCGCGGCGGAGACGGAAGCCGACAGGGGATAAGCGCCTACACCTGGCCGGCTGCGCCAGCGCTGTGCAAACGCTGCCAGGATCAGCCCGTGAGGGCTTCCGTCCCGCCCGCAGGTGCACGTGACCTTCCCACAGCGCACCGCGAGAGAGCGGCGGGTCGGACAGAAGCGCCGGTCTGCGACCCTGCTGCTGCAGGCGCCGAGATGGCTATCTGACCTCCCAGGTGAAATCGGCCGGTGACAGGAGACCAGGCGCTTACTTTGTGTTCATTCTGGGTTCTGATATGGCTCAAGAATAGTAGTTTCCAAAAGTTTCTCTCACCCACGACCGATTTCTATATCCTTGCTGTTTTTCAGCATAGTATAGAGTAAGTGTAAAATAACTTTTTTCTTTTTTCCTTTTCTTTTCCTTTTCTTTTCCTTCCTTCCTTCCTTCCTTCCTTCCTTCCTTCCTTCCTTCCTTCCTTCCTTCCTTCCTTCCTTCCCTCCCTCCCTCCCTCCCTCCCTCCTTCCTTTCTTTTCTTTCTTTTCTTTTTTTTTTAAATCAGTGCTTCAAGAACAAAGCTTTCAGGTGGCATCATCTGGAAAATCCTACCGTGCCTGGATTCCGTAGCTGCATTCTTACAGGTGGATCCTGATATGCTGAATTTGAAATATTGAAGAGCATTGGTTACAGGAGCACATACCCTAAGATAAATATTTAGATGATTGTACCAGACGCAAAATCACAAGAATCAGAAATACTTTAAAATGGTAAAAATGGCACAATCCACACGTTTAAGGGGCTTCCCATTCCAATTTATCACTGAACATATTTTATATAAAACACGATTTGGCTTAACCAAAATCCACAATCTATAGTGGATATGTAGTTTAAAGATTTTAGGATTTTCAGTCATACAGTCATGAAGTAACCTTAGGTTCCCAACTTCTACCATACATACAAATTCAGAACGCACATATATTATCATACATATGAATTCAGATATCACATATCTTAAATGAAAATTAAATAATAAAATATTTTCCCAAAATATGTACTCACATGAACTCAGAAATATTTATATTTACATAATTAAATATATTACATAGTAGGGAAAGAATTCAAATAAATAGCCAAAAATTTCAAAATGTTTGCTATGCATGTAAGTAGTGTACTTAGTATGATACTCAGAAGATATAATGACCTAAAATTAATTAAAACATAAGAAAAATCTAATTTTAAAAAATGTTTCACTCATATGAATAGTTTCCCAAGGAGAGAACAAATAAAAACAATAGAGGGAGGGTTAAGGTGAGACCACATCTATGGAGCATATTTCAAAGGTACAAGTCAACTCTATGAAGTATAGAACACAAATATCTTAACACTGTGATTAAGTTAATGTTAATTAGTAGCTATGTTAATTAGTAGGATGTAAGCACTCCAATTTGTACAATTAATCAACACATTGAATCCCACAAAGGCATAAATATATTCATGATCTATGTACATATGACTTAATAAAAAAAAAATAAAAAGTATACATAAAAGCTACAATAGGACAAATAGAGAAGCTATTTTAGCCTGAATGTGGAAAAGATGAATTGCTAAGATTCAGGCTTATTCAGTTTGGTACTTACACATTTTAAGGTATATTATGTATTACTGGAGCCTTGTGTAATCCATCAATCTTTTTATTACTGAAATGTGCAACTTATGAAAATGTTTTCTGCAGCATTGTCTGTGAAATAAAAAAATAAAAAGTAAATATTAATCAATTGGCCATAGACATATTAAAAGAGTACATATTTTGGAATACAAAGTGCTAACAAAAACAATGCAGCCTTATAACTAAGCAGATGGAAAGAGGCCTATGACATACCACAAATAAAAATAAATGTATAATATTAAATGCAAAGATCATATATGTAGCTAGTTATGTTCAGTATGTTTTTATTCATATTAAATATAAAAATATCTATACATAGGCAGATATAGATCTAGGTGAATTTATATCTAAAAATCTATACTACCTCCAAATCTCTGCCATTCTATAGGTATATATGTACATCCATTTGAACACGTTTGTAAATGCCCTAAAAAATCTGAAGTTATGCACACGTTTTAAAACTAATTAGTAATTAAATAGGAAAAGTGATAGTATGTATAATTTTTTAATTTGTAAACTTCTGTACATTTTGAATATTTACAGTAAACATCTATTAACTCTGTAACTTAAAAGGCTTTTTAATATTCTTTTCATTAAAATATATCACCACTGGTTCCTTGGTCTCTGTTCTTTCCAGGATTCTGATCTCTTGTCTTCACAATCATCACCAATATCTTTGGCTTCTGCAGGGGACCTGCGTTCTTGGTTAATTTAATTTTACTTTGTTTCATACTTCCATTTTTGGATGACAGATGGCGCTGTATCATGACTTTCTGATAGTTGCATAAATTTTTAATACTGACACCTCACAAATGAATAAGACAGATTTTTAACTAAGAAAATGAAGTTGTTCTCAGAGCTCACATATTCCCTTCAAGGACAGGATATTGAAGTATATTTTGGCAGGAAGAGTTTAAGAGACTACAATACAGTTCCTCTTATAATATAATATTGTTTTCTAGACTCAGGGTCTTTCCCACAGTCCAAAGTCCCAGGAATATTAAATACTAATTTAGTAAACAGTGATCCTGGAGGAAAATATTTTGTGTTTGTGTGTATATTTTGGTAGCAATATGTAGAAAATGCACAGAAGAAATAGTAGAAGCATTACTGGAAAATTTTAGGTAAAAATAAAACAAAAACATAAATGTAAACTGAACAATTTCAATAAAGTCAATCACTTTAAAAATAATTGTAGAGCCCAAGC
This sequence comes from Loris lydekkerianus, assembly GCA_963574355.1. Classification (NCBI taxonomy): domain Eukaryota; kingdom Metazoa; phylum Chordata; class Mammalia; order Primates; family Lorisidae; genus Loris; species Loris lydekkerianus. The sequence continues at coordinate 24,350 of CAUYPK010032761.1, forward strand.
AAATTTCCTAAGCCTAGCAATCGTTAAGCTATTAGCAAATTTTTCCATAAGCCACTCAGTTTTAGGATATTTACAAGGGCTTATGGGCTTCAGAAGGGAACCCCTGCCTCATGGTTTAACGAATGCATTTGTTACTTACATATGGTCGACAAGTGCTGGAAAAAAAAGAGATAATAGAAAAAGAATGTAAACTTGGATATAATCCAACTTTGCATGGAAAATTCATATATCATTCATGAGATATTTCAAGTCAGATAAGCAAGAACTAAAGAATTTGTCTTTGGAAGAAAATAATGTTTTGGTAAGGAAGAGCTTGAAAAAATGTAGGAACATGTCAAAGTATACAGAAGTCAGCTGGAAGGAGCTGGAATTTGTGCATCAAAATACAGGGACCCGGGGTGGCGCCTGTGGCTCAATGAGTAGGGCGCTGGCTCCATATAAAGAGGGTGGAGGGTTTGAACCCATCCCCGACCAAACTGCAACAAAAAAATAGCCAGGCATTGTAGTGGCTGCCTGTACTCCCAGCTACTCAGAAGACTGAAGCAAGAGAATTGGCTAAGCCCAAGAGCTGGAGGTTGCTGTGAACTGTGATACCATGGCACTTTGGCACCGAGGGCAAATTGACTCTGTCTCAAAAAAAAAAAAAAAAAAAAAAAAGGTTCAGAAGAAATAACACCCTTTTGTGCTTGAGTGTGATGTTGTCTTGTTACAGAATTATGTGGTTATGCTTTTGTAATAAAAGACTGGTATAGATTACCAGCTCATAAAAGGGCATTATTTGTGTTATTATTTATAATTTGCATTGCTTGCAAACTTGTATTTGTAATTCTGTCACATAATAACCTCACACTCAAACACAAAAGGACATTCCTTCTACCAGATCCTGTAGAAAAAAAATAGTGTTAGATTATATCCCAAAACATAGAATAAATGTCCACAAGTCCCCACAGTTGCATAATTAAATAATTAAATAAATCAATAAATGTGAAAAATAGGCAAATATCCCATGCAGAAGAATTGTAAATAATTTATGCAGATATTCCTTCCTCAAGAAGTTAGAGCACATCTCTTCACTAAAATGTGGGCTGCTCATGGTGACTTCCTTCTTAGGAATATAGTATGTAGCCAGGTATTGTGGCGGGTACCCGTAGTCCCAGCTACTTGGGAGGCTGAGGCAAGAGAATCGCTTAAGCCCAAGAGTTGGAGGTTGCTGTGAGCTGCGAGGCCATGGCGCCCTACAAAGGGCAACATGTCTCTTTCAAAAAAAAAAAAAAAAAAAAAAAAAAAATAAATATAAATATAAATATATATATTTATATATATATATAAACAAATCTAGTATTGAAATTTGGGGGTACAGTAACAGTGGAAAACACAGATAAACACTAACAAAAGTGTTACCCAAAATCAC
>CAUYPK010032766.1:0-12431 GCA_963574355.1 Loris lydekkerianus
TCAGCAAGGCCCGGCCTGAAACTGCCTCTACCTAGATACAGCCAATGTGGTACCATGCCACTGGCCCGACCCTGTCACTCACCTCTTCCCCCGCCTTCTTTCCCTGCCCCTTCTCCACATTAAAAAATAAATAAATTCAAAAAAAAAAAAAAGAAAGAAATATCACTGTTTTGCTATTGTTGTCCTGGAAAGACATTGACTACAGCTGATGATTCAGTCCCTGCAGGAATTACAGATGCCACGGACCAAATAACTGTGCTGGGATGTGCTAATGTAGCATCCATGTATTAGTACTAGTGTGAACTTGTTGTAACAGGCAAAAGCTTACATTCTCACTGTTTTCAAGGACTGAATTTATTACCAGTTCATTATTATGCTAGCAAAAAGACATGGTTCACTAGGAACGTCTTTTCTGATTGGTTTCACTAAATTATTTTTACCATGGACTCATGCTTACTGCTGAGAAACCGAACTGGATGATGTTTGCAAGATTTTATTATTCTTTGACAGCCATTATGCTCATCTGTCAGCTGAAGTTTTCATTAAAAAAATGTTTATGCCATGTACTTTCTCCCAAATGTGACTTTATTAATTTATCCATATTACCAGGATTTAGTTAGATTAATGAAGAATAATTATAAAAACCACTTTCTTGAACAGCGTGATAGCAGCATTGGAAAGAGGCATACCCGGGTAGGGAGGGAATTCAGGAGTTTAGCATGCAGGAGGTCATTTATATTGTTGCCAATGCTTGGAACACAGTGACTAAAGATGTAGTTGTGCATGCCTGGCACAAACTTTGGCCTATGGTGATGGCAAACAAGGTGGTGACCTTGAAGGGTTCACATGTAGCACAAAGAAACAATGCCTGGCCTCCATACAAACGCAATAAATATGCCTTCAGCGTCCATCAGTAAACTGTAGAAAGTGAGTATCAGAGAAGTTTTTGGCACAGATAATGAAGTTGCTGTTGAATGCACCTTGGTATTTCCTACCATCTTAAAAAATGACTGAGAACTAGAATAAGGATTGTACACTTTCATAGCTAATTAGAAGTGCAGTCATGGTCAGATTCTATTGTGATCCCCTAATCCATAGAATTTTTCATAACGCCACCTTATATCAGCCTTAAGATTATTATGGGAAAATCCATTAATTAGAATTACAACTATATTCCAGCTTCAATATAGGAAAGACATGACTTCAATCTTGTGCCTTTGTTATTGTTTTAACTGTACAGATGTCCAAATGAGGCCTTATGATTGTTCTATTTGTTATACCCAAGCAACAGAAATTTATAGAATAGTGATACAGACTATTTTTAATAACATTCAACAAAGACAAAAATCTATTTCTTCTCACATAGCTGAGAAACAATGCTTTAATAAATTTTCTTCTAGGATATCTCTAAGCATAGTTGCTTTTTCTTATTCCAAGTACAAACATGCCAACCAAGCTGTTACCTTATGGCCTCTGTTGTAACTGCAGAGAGCAATGGGCAAATGAGCTGTGATGTTTTATCATAGCCAGATGGACTCTACTTTCCTTGTCCAACCTCAGCTTTGATACTACTGATCAGTTCTATCACTGGAACATGTTTATTGAAGTACTCTAATTTAGGGTAAAAGCAGCACAGTTCCGATTCTCAAGACCAAAAAATAGGCATCAAAACTGAAACCCAGTGATTTATAACCCAACTTTCACACACTTGAGCCTATCAGTGACTCTTTCAACTCCAAAATTGTTGTGTTAAATCTTTTTCTGTTTGAGTTAATGTGGTTTCTGTTTTTGTGACTGATACCTAGCAACAAATCAAATCAAGTTATTATGTTGATCAACTAATAAACAATTAATTAGATAATAGCTGTCCTTTTATAATTTATAGTCATAAATAAAACCATACAATTGCAAGTTTTTAACATCTGAAGTTTAATTCACATTGACACTTTCCCTGGCTTCACACCACACTTGCGGAATCTCAAACTTTATCATATCTTATTTATATCTTTCTCATCGGCAAGAATGCTTTGGAGAGGAAAAAGTAGTTTAGCAGATTCTGAAAAGGGTTTAAATAAAGTTACAGTAGCTCAATCTAGAATTTCTGTCACCACTTTTGACATCCTTCTTCGATTTAGATGAAATTATCCTCCTAGGTGACTTATGCATGACCGAAATAAACCTTAAGTCTGAGGTATTCCTTTGACCAGTAAGCTAATTTAGTGCTGACCACATATTGTACACTGTTTGGTTCTTTGGTTATTCTCTATCTTAGTGGGCTTCATAGATGTACAAGCAACAATGCATCATTCAATGTGGAATATAGAGCCTTTACATGTGAAGAGAAGCACTGTTTACCATTGGATAAAGAAACGGTGAAGCACACACGTCTTCTGAGAAAACTGAAACACAGCACCCAGGTGTCTGCTGTCTCTCCTGCTCTTTCACACGCCATTGCCTGCCACATGGTTTCTATGTAACTAATGCTATGAAAACAATAATTCAAAATTTTATCCTCACATCAAATATTTACATGAACAAATATTCAATATTCATCTCTAGTTGGACTTTAATTTGATTTCTCTCCAAGACTGAGAGGTATAAGTATGTACAGTTACAGTCTTATGACTTTCAAGGACTTTTCTAGCCTGTGGTGAGACAGGCAATCTCACCTGACAGGCACGTGAAATAAAGGCTTTGGAAAGACCATCTCATAGTACTGAATATGAAATCTGTTCCCTGACAGGGCAAAGCATGACCGTTTACCTATTTCTTTTAAGCTCCATTTCCCTACATAAAAGGCTATTATTTAGCACTGTAGTTCAAGTCAAATAAGCATAATGAGAATCTATGATGTCTAAAAGAGGCTTAAATACTGCAGAGGAACATGCAGCTCATATCTCTGTATGTGTGTACTGCATGTGGTCAAACAATAAGTCATGTGTCTAGAATAGGGATCGACAGATTTAACAGAGACATCTTATCCATCATGTCTAAAGTATGACTTTTAAAAACATCTGAAAGATTAACATCAAAACTTCTGCAAAAAAAAATGTTAAATGAAGAGTTTGCAATGATAGATTAAGAGAAGTTTTATGTTTACATATGCAGTTTTTCATTATCTTCAGTGAAATTGCACTCTAACTGAAAAGGATGCTGCAAAGAACATTCAAGTGAATTTTACTCAGGTACTTGAATTATTATTAAAGAGTTAACCACATTTTAAAACCTCTTAGCCAATACTTACTCTTGCAAAATTAATGCAGTGCAATTTCTGCTCTGCATAAAACAATTTCAAGAGAATGAAAACACATGTCACAGACTGGGAGAAAATAATTTGCAAAAAACATATCTGATTTAACAAAAACATGTTATCCAAATATGCAAAGACTTTTAAATTCAGCAATAAGAAAATCAAAAGCTTAATTTAAAAAGTGGCCAAAGACCTTAACAGTTACCTCACCAAAGAAAGCCAATGGGAAGGAAATAAGCATCCCAAATAATGGTCCACATCATATGTCATAAAGGAAATACAAATGAAAACAACAATGAAATCCTACAATACTATGACCTATTAGAATGGCTGAAATTCAAAACACTTACAACACCAAATGCTGATTAGGGTGTAGACCGACAGAAAAATCCCAATAGTTACTAGTGGAAATGTGGAACGGTACAGTCACTTTGAAACGGTTTGCTGGCTTCTTCCGTAAGTAAACGTAATCTTATCGTATGATACAGCAATTGTGCTCCTTGGTATTTACTCAAAGAAGTTGGAAACATGTGCATGCAAAAACCTGAATATAGGTTTATATATTTACAGTTGCTAAAAGTTGAGAGCAACCACCATATTCTTCTGTAAATGAATGGATAAACTGTGGTACACTCAGACAGTGGAATACTAGTCAAAGCTTAAATGAAATGGGCTACCAAGCCATTAAAAACAAACAAACAAACAAAAAACAACAAAGAAAAAAACATGAGGAAACTCAAATGTCCATTACCAAGTGACAGAAGCCCATCTGAAAAGCATAAATACTGTGTGATTCCAACTCACTGACATTCTGCAAAAGGAAAATATATGGAGACACTAAAAAGATCAGATTAGTGGGAGCATGGGGTGTGGAAGGTTTGAATAGACAGAACACAGAAGTTTTAAAGCAATGAAAATAGTGTGCTTGATACTATAGGGATGGCTACGTGTCATTACACATTTGTCCCAACTCACAGAATGTACACAAAGAATGACTTTAAATAAACTATGCCATTTGGGTGATTAGTATTTGTCAGTATAAGTTCATCAGTTATAGCAAATAAAGGCGTCATTCTGTTGGGGGATATTGGTTAAGAGAGGAGGCTGTGCACGTGCGCTGGCAGGGGGAATTTGAAAAACCTCTATATCTTCTTCTTGCAAATAAAGATGAAGTCACTAGGGTGAGCTCTTATCCAATATGATGAATGTCTTTTTTTTGTTTATTTGTTTGTTTTTTTGAGACAGAGTCTCACTGTGTCGCCCTGGGTAGAGTGTTGTGGTTACAGCTCACAGCAACCTCAAATTCTTGGGCTAAAGTGATTCTCTTGCCTCAGCCTCCCAAGTCCGTTGTGGCGGGTAGACTACAGGCGCCCGCCACAATGCCCATCTATTACAGTTGTCATTGTTTAGCAGGCCCAGGCCAGGTTCGAACCCTCCAGCCTTGGTATATGTGGCTGGCACCATAACCACTGTGGGACGGGCACGGAGCCACCTTCTTCATTTTGGTGTGAACTTAAACCTTTACTTAAAAAAAAAAAAGACTTTAAAAAAAGACATAAAAATTAAAAACTAAAGTAAAACTTAATGTTGTAGAGGAAAGTATTATGTACAATAGTTTATATTTCACCATCTCATATAAAGAATTTTCAGACTTCCTCTAAGAAATAGGTCATTTTTATTTAAAAAAAAAAAAAAGAAAGAAATAATGCTAAAGATAAGAATTAGTGGTTCCTGACTAGATATTAAGAAGAGGTTATGTTTTGGATTCTAGGAAGTCTTTCATTATCCTATCACCTGCACCACAAAGTAGGTCTGTGTGGCTGTCTTAGTCAACACAAGTCCTGAGTATCTCCTGAGAGCTGATCAGGAAGACGCCTATGGAGCTGGACAATTCTGTTACTCCCACCAGAGACATAACTACACGAATATGACTTACTGAGACAAGTAATAAAATACTTGTTTTTTAACCTAAACAACAACAAAAAAGACATTGAAGGTTGATCCAGCTCTATTTATTCCTTTTTCTTTGTACTTTCATAGAAATACTATTTTAGATTGCACATGAACTTTATGGCCACCTGTATTTTAATATAAGGATATGGTAAGTTACCAAAAATAATCGAACCACACACATATAATCTGTATTATGTACATTTGTATGTATTCACATATGATTATGAAACAGAAAGTAAAACTTTATGATTTTTATTTTCTATTAAGTAAGAATGACATTATATTTTATAGGAAGACTATGTTTGAAAGTCTAAGTTCAACTTTTTTGCAAGTCTTCACAGATTCTACCAAGCTAGGGGATGATACAAACATATCACTATGTCACTTTTTTCCAATATGTGATTTACAGTTAGTGGGTTGTGAGATTAGTATACTATAGTCATAAAAAGTAGTTTTTAAAAAAAAATGGAATAGAATAAAAATAATGATGTATTACTGATGGCTAGGGAAAATATTGTTCTGTGAAACTATTGCTTAACTTTTATTTTATATTTAAATATATAACTTTACATAATAAAGTGTATCTGTGTGCATCCAATCACAATATCAAATATGATTTTTATTGTAGTCATAGTAAAACAAAAAACATTTAAAGCCTCTGATAACATAATTTCCCCCAAGGAATTTATCCTTTGAAGGGCAGAAACAAAATGTGAACATTGGTTATAAAAAATACGATGATAGCAAAAAGCAATAAGCATTCACCAAAAAAAATCCTTAGGAAATGGAAAGATAGAAAGACCATTTTGGTAATTAAATGCGTCATGGTAAGCCATCTCAAAGAGTGTCATTTTGTTCATTTATTTCGTTTTCATCATAGTGATGAGATTTCTGTCTCCCCATCTTCATGACCCATCTCTGATTTTTTTTTTCAGTAATTATGCCTTTTTGTAATTTACAGTTTGCTCACAACTGAGGGTCTCCTTCAGCAGACAACTGAGTCAGAAAGAAATTTTAAGAGTGAAGTAGATTTAAAAAAAAAAAAAAATACCACCACCACCTTCCTGATGATATTGTCAACAAGAGAAGAGTCCTCAGCATTTTTTGACACTGGTGTTAATAGAAGAAAGTTTTATTTCATGTTTTTCTCATTTCCAAGCGTCAGATTACAAAGTTCTCATTAGGAGTTTGTCACATAGATGAATGGATTTACTTTGAAACACAAAACGAATACTGTATTTATCTCTGAGTCCAAATGTTGCCCTCCCCCAGCCCACTGATGTTCCTCTTTTTTTTTTTTTTTTTTTTTTTTTTTTTCTACACTGAGGAGTATGGTGTTAAAAGAGGGCACATGTGCTTTAATGCAGCTTCTCCCTTGATGCTGTAGCTGGTACATGATGACAATCCACTATCTTCAATAGAATAGTAGCAAAAGAAGAGTTAAAAACTCAAAATCTGTGGTGATCAGTAATATAGCAACAGAAAACTTATATGCAAAAGAAATATTTTGGGCAAATATTCAATATATAGTAAAATTATTATTATTATTTTTTTTTTTGCATATAAAAGGCAATGGCATTTCCACAAGTTCTGATTAAGCTGTGTTCCGCTAAGTATTATTAAGTGTAAGTAGCAAGCCTGAGGGTTGCATTTGCAGGCAGTTTACTCATCTCAATAATAAATTCTGGATTTATTTGAGAGTTGAGGTCACAAACTGCAAATCCTGATCACCAGCTCTTAGAAGCAAAGTCCAAATCCAAATTCAATTTCTGAGCTAGTGTACATTCTTTTCTGAGTTAGAAAACATCAAATCAAGCTTCCTCCCAAACTTAGCCTCCCAGTTCTAGGTACAGAGGAGACCACAACTTTGGGATTATAAAAAAGCATAACATGAATATTGCTTTGGATTATGATCACATATAAAAATGAGTTAATTTCAGAGACATGCACTCTTAGTGAGTAAGACATAGGACATGGACCCTCTTTCTAAAAATAGCTTCTAGATTTATCTGTGGTCACTTTTCTGAGTTCCGTTTTTATATTGAAATAAACTTTCTAATTTTCTTCCTTGTTGGAAAAAAATGGTGTGCCAAGTTTTATGATGCCATTAAAAGACTCTTTGATTGCTGGAGTTGCAACAATATAAATTGTCATGTCAGCTACAATAAAGACTGACCCTTGGAGATTATATATTTCTAATGTGGTATTATCTACACACACAGAGTGAAAAGAGAATGGAGACAAGATGTGTAACTCAATAAATCAGTGTAAAGAGCATGCCTGTTAATTGAAACAAAGGCAGCCTCGAGTTTTCCAGCTCATATCTACACTTTTCAAATTTCTCATTTCATTATAAATGGTGTCTGCACATTAGGCCAAAATTTTACTTGTTGAATATGATGTTATTCCTTAAATCTCAATAGAAAACAATGTCTAGGGTGAAAAAATCATTTATAATTTAATATTTAACACGCATTCACTAGTTTCTATTAATCAGAAACTTCGCACCAGCCTTTACATAAACTTTCTTACTTATCAAAGCAAAATCAGAATATCCATACAATGGTAAAATACCGGTACATAAAACAACAAGGGTAAATATTAAAAACATTTTACACGAAGGAAGCCAAACACAAAAGCCTCTGTGATGTATGATTGTCTTTAATGAAATCTTAAAAGACAAAACTGTAGTGACCGGAAGCAGATCTGCGGTTGCGAGGAGCTGGGCCTTACGGAGAAAGGGACAATACAAAGGAAATTTTTTAGAGAAATGTGAATGTTCTGTATCACACTTGTGGTGGCGGTTTCATTACATTATGCATTTATCAAAAGTCATCATACCAAAAAACCCTGAATTTTGTTAAATGAAGAGTTTATCCTCAATAGAGTAGAATTTTGAGAGTTAACAAAAAGCCACAAGAGATAAATGTTATGTCTCTATCTTTTTGTAAAAAAGTATAAACTGAGGTTAAAGTTGACTAACTCACACAAGGTCACACAGCCAAAGAACTGAACCCACTTCTTATTGGTCCCAAGACCATGAACTCTATGCAGACGGGTAGGAAATTGCTGAGAACTCTCTGTTAACACCTCAATTGTCATTGGTGGCATCTTTTACACAGCAGACATTGAACACACATGTACAAATCATATATAAATAGGTACCTGGAAGCCCAAGTTCTTCCCTCTCTGCTGCACAATTTTGCTTCAAAATAGATTGTCCCTTTTAATGGTATTCTATTCCTTTAGAAAAATCTGAATTGAAAAAGCAAAAACACCTTACATAATGAAGATGGTATATAGATATATTCATTCTCCCACAAACTATTAAGCTATGTGGTATAATATTTACTTTTAAAATAAGAAATAATTCATTCTGGTGAACTGGAAATATGACTTATTGTTTCTGGTGGTGAATATCTTGCTTAAAATTCTTTTGGTTTTTTAATCGATTCCTGAAAAAGAATATTGGAAATTTATCTTAAATATTTCTATTTCAAGAGGAACTATCAGGGCCTTTTCCCCAGAGATCTCTCAAATCAGTTTCATCTGAGATATCCACACGTTGAAAATAGTGCCGGATTCAGTGTTTGCCCAAGGTGCTCAGACTTGACCTGCAAGGTTATTCTCTTTATAAATGGTCTTGCATCCTACAGCATACTCTGAGCATACACGATTGTTTTTATTTTCTCTCTCAGACTTCAAATGCCACAGTCTCTCCTTGCATCTCAAATATCCACATTTTCCAGAAAGAGTTTCATATGAACAATTTAAATGTGGTTGTCAAAAATCCTCGCCAGCTGCTTCAGTTTCCTTCCCCATATTCAGGGTAATTAACATCTGCAAATTGCAAAGAAACCAGGTCTCTCTCTCTCTCTCTCTCTCTTTTTTTTTTTTTTTTTTTTTTAACTGTGGTTCTCTTTCTCCAAAGACATCCAGACTCATTGTTTGGGTTTATTTCAGGTTAATGAAAAGTGTATTTAAAAATAGCCTTTATCCTCCTTCCCACAAAAAGAATAAAAAAAGGCTTTAATAGGTATTAAGATCACTTCTATATGAAAACCCTTCAAGATGCCATTTTAAAATAGAAAATAGGATCAGACATAAAAATGCAGTTGTTTAGATTAGAAGCATTTATTTTTAAGAATCCTAAGTCTCTAGCTATTCGTCAGCCAGAAATATCACCAAATGCTCCATTTTATGTACATTTTTGTAAGGTAGAAAAATAGTCAAAATAATGCCACGGTGAGAATAGGACAATTGTGTGCAGATGAGTGAAGAAAACTCCTTCCATCCCCAAAGCAAACAATCCCATCTATCACTGTGGAAGAGCTATGAACAGAACCTTCTCTGAGGAAAACAGACAGCCAAAAAACACATGAAAAAAATGCTTATCATCTTTAATCACTAGAACAATGCAAATCCAAATGACCCTGAGGTATCACCTAACCTTTACTAGGTATCTACCCAGGAGAAGAAATAACGTGTTCGTAAGGACATACCCACTAGATTATTTATTGCTGCTCAATTTACAATCACTAAGATGTGGAATCAACCCATAAATGGATTAATAAAGTTGGTATATGTATATATGGAATATTATTTAGCCATGAAAAATGGAGGCTTTACATATTTTGTATTGACCTGGACAGAGTTGAAGAAATTCTCCTTAGTAAAGTATCACAAGAATGGAAAAGCAAGAATCCAGTGTTACTCAATACTAACATGAAGCCAGTAGATAAACTAATACACACCCACACAACAGGAAAACTCAATTAAGTTCAAGTTGGGGGAAGTGGGAAAGGGGAAGGGAGAGAAAGAAGGAGAGAGAGGGATTTGTGTGCTGTCACCTAATAGGCACAATATAGGGGTACATGGCGTACCTCCTGGGTGAGTGAGGGGCACAATTATGACAGGGACTTTGCCAGACAAATACAATGTAGCTTAATCATTTGTATCCTCATATTAATCTGAAATAAAAAACCAAAACATGTAGGTGATCATTTCATGCCTTGCAGGAGGAGTATGGTGTTGTCAGAAAATCCCCCAAAAATGGAATATATCATTCCAAGTGCTAAATTGATCGAACTACTAATAAATTTCTTTAAAAAAAAGAATTAAGAATGGGGCGGTGCCTGTGGCTCAAGGGATAGGACGCCGGCCCTATATGCTGGAGGTGGCAGGTTCAAACTCAGCCCCAGCCAGAAACTGCAAAAGAAAAAAAAAAAAAAAAAAAAAAAAAAATTAAGGATGTCTTTATATTTAGCACTTGTCTTATAGGCTTCTGATGCACCATTTCATATGCACCAAAACCATCAGTATTGCACCTGTCACAGGCAAGGGTTAGAAGTTAAGATGTTTTCACTTCAGTACATAAACTGCACTCCCTTTTATAACTAACTAGAAAATTCTGAGAAGGAAACCAAAATTGGTATAAGTTCCAAAAGAAAAATATTTTTAAGAGTCTGGAAATTGTAACATATACAGATATTCTTGGTGACAGTCTAGATATATTTTGACAGTAAGCAATTCTGAGTAAATTACAAATGGAAATGCACATAAGAGCTTCTTGAATGAGCTTTGGTTAGGGTTGCAAGATTTGGAAAATAAAAATATAGGACACTTAGTTAAATTTCAATTTTGTCCCAATAAAAATGTTTAATATAAGCATATCCTATGAAATATTTGGAATATAATTATGCAGTACCAAACCCATTTGTTGCATACGTAAAATTCAAATTTAACTGGGTGCTCCATATGTTATCTGGCAAAAGTGTAAAAGCAATGCTAAGAGTAACACTACAAGTACTAAAATGACTTCAAAATTAATATTATGTCAAGTAATCTGTTTGGGAGCAAGAAGATGAAGTTTTGATTTTTCCAATGAATAGCAAGAGAAATGGAGGCTGAGTTTGGAAGAGAGGTAGGGAAATATAATTACATAAATGCATGATATTTTGCTATTGTTTTAAAGTACTCTTAGTTGGTGAAATAATAAAGTAGACATTACAATATTGGTCTTTCTTTTTAAAGTCTTTAAAATTCAAAAGCTTTAGTACCATTGGATTCAACTGTTGTTTTGTTCAACATTTGTAGTCCTATTAAATTTTTATCTAGTTACCATTAAAGTATGAAAAATATGGTTGACCGTTATACACTTCATTTTTAGTGCAGTTTAAGAATTACAGAAAAAACAAGTGGGAGGTAAAAGATCTCCCACATAACCCCGCTCCACACATGTACAGATGCCTCTGGACTCACAATAGGGTTATGCCCTGATAAACCTACTCTCAGTCTGACTTGGATGGTTTTTCCACACCTAACTGCACGGTAAGTTGTGAAGTGTACTAAATGTGTACTGCTCTCACACCATCTTAAAGTTGAAAAATCATAAGTTTATGCATCATGAAGTCGGGGATACCCTGTATAGCTCACGGCATTACCAACATCCCTACAATTAGTTCTTTTTCTGCTTTGACTCTATAAGTACCATATTGATTTAAGAAAAACAGCTCTTCTATTATTTGAAATAAAATCTATTCCCCCCAAACAGGCTTGTGTTCTCAGTTTACTGCTGATGGCATTGTCCATCTTGACTTGGACCACTTGTGCCCTCCAGAGCTCCCACCTTAGCACAATGTCCTCTCTCCTCCATCTGTAGCAGCCTCTTAGACGAGTCTTCTCTTTTGAGTGATGTTCCACTTTAATTTACTTTACACATAGTAGCTCTCAGATTTTAATAATCAGATAGTATCACTTCTATGTTCCAATTCTTCTAGTAGCTTCCCATTACCCTCAGAACAAACCAAATTATTGACCAAGCCCTCCTGAGCTAGCCTTACATCTTCATTGCTATTACTCCCCCTGAACTCTCTTGTTTCCCAGGCATACCCTAAGTTCATCCCTTCCGCAGAGCATGGCACTTGCTCTTTCTTTTCTGTGGAGCTTCTATCTTCAGTTATTTTCATGACTCATTATCTCCCCTCATTCAAGTCCATGATCCAATATCAAAGCTTCAGAGATGATTCTCTAATCACAATGTATATATGCTAATACATTGCTTAGGCCCACACCCTATTACAAACTTTATTTATATATATATATATATATATATATATATATATATATATATATATATATATATATATATATTTGTATTTTTTTTAAAGATAATAATAACATACAAAAAGATTTATTTTTTTATTTTGTCTATAAAAACATAATAAAT
>CAUYPK010032767.1:0-16590 GCA_963574355.1 Loris lydekkerianus
TTACTGTCATTTGATCTTTCATAAGCCTATCAAAAACATTCAGTGGGGGAAAGACCTCCTATTTAACAAATGGTGCTGGGTGAACTGGCTGGCGACCTGTAGAAGACTGAAACTGGACCCCTACCTTTCACCATTAACAAAAATTGATTCTCTAGCCAGGCGTTGTGGCAGGTGCCTGTAGTCCCAGCTACTTGGGAGGCTGAGACAAAAGAATTGCTTAAGCCCAAGAGTTGGAGGTTGCTGTGAGCTGTGACACCACAGCACTCACTCTACCCAGGGTGACAGCTTGAGACTCTGTCTCAGAAATAAAAAAAAAAACAAAAAACAAAAAACAAAACTGATTCTCACTGGATAAAAGATTTAAACTTAAGATATGAAACTATAAAAATACTAGAAGAGAGTGCAGGAAAAACACATGAAGAAATCAGCCTGGGAGGGTGGCGCCTGTGGCTCAAATGCGTGGGGTACTGGCCCCATATACCGGAGGTGGCGGGTTCAAACCCAGCCCTGACAAAAAAAAAAAAAAAAAAAGAAAAAGAAATCAGCCTGGGAGAATATTTTATGAGGCGGCCCTCCTGGGCAATTGAAGAAACACCAAAAATCCATTACTGGGATCTGATCAAACTAAAAAGCTTTTGCACAGCCAAGAGCACAGTAAGTAAAGCAAGCAGACAACCTTCAGAGTGAGAGAAGCTTTTTGCAGATTGTGCTTCCGACAAAGGTCTGATAATTAGAATCCACAGAGAACTCAAACTAATCAATAAGAACAAATAACCCCATTTCTATGTGGGCAAGAGACTTGAACAGAAACTACTCTGAAGAAGACAGGCACATGGCCTATAAACACATGAAAAAATGCTCATCATGGCTCAGCACCTGTGGCTCAAGCGGCTAAGGCGCCAGCCACATACACCTGAGCTGGCGGGTTTGAATACAGCCCGGGCCTGCCAAACAACAGACGGCTGGAACCAAAAAATAGCCAGGCGTGGTGGCGGGCGTCTGTAGTCCCAGCTACTTGGGAGGCGGAGGCAGGAGAATCGCTTGAGCCCAGGAGTTTGAAGTTACTGTGAACTGTGATGTTATGGTACTCTACCCAGGGTGACAGCTTGAGGTCCTGTCTCAAAAAACAAACAAAAAAACCCAACTCATCATTTTTAATCACCAGAGAAATACAAATCAAAACCACTTTGAGATATCATCTAACTCCAGTAAGATTAGCCCACATAACAAAATCCCAAAACTACAGATGTTGGTGTGGATGTGGAGAGAAGGGAACACTTCTACACAGTTGGTGGGAATGCGAGCTAATACAACCTGTTTGGAAAAAAGTTTGGAGAACACTCAAGGAAATAAAAGTGGACCTACCAGGTTCGATCCTGCAATTCCTCTACCAGGTACCTACCCAGATGATAAAAAATTATTTTACAACAAAGACATTTGCACCAGAATGTTTATTGCAGCCCAGTTCATAATTGCCAAGTCATGGAAACAGCCCAAGTGCCCATCAACCCTTGAATGGATTAACAAATTGTGGTACACGTACACCATGGAATACTATGCAGCCATAAAAAGATGGAGACTTCACATCTCTTATGTTTACCTGGATGGAGCTGGAACATATTTTTCTTAGTAAAATATCTTAAGAATGGAAAAAAAAAGTATCCAATGTACTCAATACTACTATGAAATCAATATATAATTACCTACATATTTATACAAATGGTAAAACATAACGATAGTCCAGAAAGTGGAAGGAAAGAGGAAAGTGGGGGAGGCAGGAGGAGGGAAGACATTTGGGCGGACCTCACCTAATGATGCAATGGCACATTTCAAAACTGTTAAGAAAAGACTATAATTCGGTTGGATGTGTTAATCAGTTCAATGTAAGCATTTCACATTGTATATCAAATCAGTACACTGAACCCCATAAATGCATTTATGTACACAGTTACGATTTAATAAAAAAAAAACAAAAAACAAAAAACAGAAAACAGCTGGGCATGGTGATGTGCACCTGTAGTCCCAGCTACTTGGGAAGCTGAGGTGGGAGGGTTGCTTGAACCCAGGAGTTCAGTGCTATAGTGAGCTGTGTTCAGTCCACTGCATTCCAGCCTGGTGAGACCCTGTCTCAAAACAAACAAACAAACACTACAGTTAATAAGATGGCAACATAGTATTGCCATAAGGTTAGACAAATAGACCAAAGGACTATTACAGAGTACAGTATTCAGAAACAGCATCACATGTATTTATATGGTGACCTAGTTATGACAGAGGTAACACTGCAGGGCAGTACAGAAAAGTCAGTCTGTTCAACTCAGTTGGATAGCCATATGGAAAAGAAATCCTGACTCCATAAGTATACCAGCTGATTTCAGACCCTTTCTTTGTCTCCCTTGCATTTTCCTACCTTTTTTTTTTTTTTTGAGACAGTCTCACTCTGTCGCCCTGGATACAGAGCTGTGGTATCAGAGCTCATAGCAACCTCAAACTCCTGGGCCTAAGAGATCTTCCTGCCTCAGCCTTCTGAGTAGCTGAGACTACAGGCACTTGCCACAATGTGTGGCTAGTTTTGTTTTTGTTTTTGTTTTTCTGTTTTTAGTAGAGATAGTGTCTCACTCTTGCTCAGACAGGACATTTTCCTACCTTTGAGTGACAAATTCCTTTCCTTCCCTTAGGACAGAGCATCTGCTCAGCAGCAGCTGTGGATGGTAGAAGACACACTGGCAGGTCTGGGTGGTCCCCAGAAACCACCCACCCACACTGAGCCTGATCCCCCATCTCCTGTGCTCCAAGGCGAGGAGTCCTCAGAGAAGGAGGTAAAATGCACACATCTGTCTCCTAACCCCCAGCTTCGTGTCCTGTCTGTCCCTGGACCAATGCATCCCCACCTTCCTCTTTCCTTCTCTCTCTATCAGTTAAGCAATCTCAGGCAAGTATCCTCACTTCTGGAAGCCCTTGCTTCCTTGTCTATTATATTGCCATCATGATCCAGTGAGAAGCTAGATTCTAACAGCTCCTAAGAGTCTCTTGTGTGTATCTCTTCCTGGCTCTGCTTTCAGTGATATTATGCTGGTAGCATGATAGGAAATCAGCCATGGTAGGAATATTTATACCATAGACATTGGCAAACTACAGATTGGGGTAAACTTTTCCTCCAGAGAGGTGTTTGTTAAACATTTGCCAGACACCACTAATCATAACTCCCAAGAGGAGAGGTGATAACTAGAAAGTTCTGACACAGAGTAGGCCCTCAGGAGGAGTTAGGAACCGCTAGTCACATCTAGGTTAGAGCCACTGCTTGCTTTGACCTTCATACCTTGTATTCAAAGACCTGGGTTTAGATCCCAGCTGTGCTGTCTTTGTAACATCATATTGAGCCCATTTTGAGCCTCAGTTTTGCTATATGTAAAATAGGAATAGTAATAATGTAATATAATAATAATGATAGGTTTATTGTGGGATTCAACAAGATAATGCAGGTAAAGTGCTTAGCATAGTGCCAAATGGATAATCATTAAACCTCCCACTCATAATGCCTTGCTTCATGCCAGGCATTGTTCTAAGTGTCATACCTGTAAGGACTCAATTCATAGACCAAAAGTAAAACATGGCTTAGAGAGGTAAAGCAACTTGCCTATGGTCACACAGCTGTAAAATAAATGGCAGGGCCGGGTGCAGTGGCTCATGCCTGTAATTCCACCACTCTGAGAGGCCAAGGTGGGTGGATCTCTTGAGCTCACAAGTTTGAGACCAGCCTGAGCAAGTGCAAGACCCCATCTCTAAAAAATACTGGGGTATTGTGGTGGGTGCCTGTAGTCTCAGCTACTTGGGAGGCTGAAGCAAGGGTGTCACTTGAGCCCAAGAGTTTGAGGTTACTGTGAACTATAACACTATGGCACTCTGCTGGGGCAAGAAAGTGAGATTCTGTCTTAAAAAACAAATAAATGAAATGAATAAAATAAGATAGGCTCAGCGCCCATTGCTCAGTGGTTAGGGCGCTGGCCACATACACCGAAGTAGGCAGTTTCGAACCTGGCTGGGCCTGCTAAACAGCAATGACAACTGCAACCAAAAAAAAGCTGGGTGTTGTCCCAGCTACTTGGGAGGCTGAGGCAAGAGAATTGCTTAAACCCAAGAGTTGGAGGTTGCTGTGAGCTGTGACAGAACAGCACTCTACCAAGGGCGACATGGTGAGACTGTATCTAAAAATAATAATAAAAATAAAATAAAATAAAATAGAAGGCAGACCTGGGATTTGAAATCAAGATATCAGGTAGGTGTGGTGGCTCACACCTGTAATCCTAACACTCTGGGAGGCTGAGGAGGGCGGATCACTTAACTCAGAAGTTTTAGACCAGCCTAAGCAAGAGTGAGACCCCATCTTTTACTAAAAATAGATAAATTAGTCCAAGATTGTGGTGGGCTATAGTCCCAGCTATACAAGAGGCTGAGGCAGGAGGATGGCTTGAGCTCATGAGTTTGAAATTTTTTTTTTTTTTTGAGACAGAGCCTCAAGCTGTTGCCCTGCGTAGAGTGCCATGGCATCACAGCTCACAGCAACCTCCAACTCCTGGGCTTAAGCAATTCACTTGCCTCAGCCTCCCAAGTAGCTGGGACTACAGGTACCTGCCACAATGCCCAGCTATTTTTGGTTGTAGTTGTCACTGTTGTTTGGCAGGCCTGGGCTGGATTCGAACCCGCCACCTCTGGTGTATGTGGCTAGCGCCTTAGTTGCTTGGGCTACAAGCATTGAGCTGAGTTTGAGGTTTCTACGAGCTAGGCTGATGCTATGGCAGTCCTGGTTTATAATCTTAATCTTAGTCATACTGTGTCTCAATTGCTAAATCAGTCCCTTCTTCCCTCCCTCCCTCCCTCCTTCAATTTCCCTTTCTTTCTTTTCTGTTAAGCAGGCCCAGGAATTGAAAAAGGGTAACAATGATAATGATGATAATTACTTACCTTTTCTGATCCTCCAGAGCCTGCCTGAGTCCTTGGAACTGAGTTCCCTTCAGTCCCCTGAGGCTGACTGGGGGCGGCCCTCCGGGGGTGACAAAGACCTGGCGAGCCCTCGCTCAGGTAAGCATCCTGGGCAGATGGGATGTTCTCTGAGTTCCCCGTCCTCACCAAGTCCTATTCTGTCCTTCCAGGTCTTGGGTCTCCAAGGGTCTCCCGGGCTTCCACTCCTGAGGGTCACCATCTTCCTTCCCCACAGCTGGGAACCAAGGTAAGCCATAGGTCCGTCTTATAACCCTTTGATCTTACTATCATGGACTCCTCACCTCTGGAGAAGCTAGTAGGAGAGGAAAGTTCTAAGCCTGCCCCCAGTGCAGAGAGCACTATTTGTTAAAGCACTGGGATTGAATTTTGTCTCTGTTACTTCTAAACTGTGTGACTTTGGACCAGTTATTAAACCTTTCTGTTCTTTCACTTTTTCATCTGTAAAATGGGGATAATAGCAGTACCTACCACCTAGAGGGGACAAGAGGATTCAAACTAGGTGCATACCTATAAAGGGCTGCAAATAGTACCTGGATATAGTAAGTACTTCATTCATTTGTTCATTCACTTAATTTACTCATTCAACAAATATTTATGAACTATTATCTTTGCTGTCCAATGAGGTTGTACAAACCGAAATAGATATGTGGCTGTTTACATTTAAATTAAATAAAATTAAAAATTAAAAGATGGGCGCTGTGGCTCATGCCTGTAATCTCAGCACTCTAGGAGGTCAAGGTGGGTGGATCACTTGAGCTCAGGAGTTCAAGACCAGTTTGAGCAAGAGTGAAATCCCATCTCTAAAAAAAATAACTACTCAGTCATTCTGGCAGTGCCTGTAGTCCAAGCTACTCAGGATGCTGAGGCAAGAGGATCACTTCAGCCTAAGAGTTTGAGGTTGCTGTGAGTTATGATGCCATAGCACTCTGTTTCCCAAGGCAACAAAGTGAGACTGTCTCAAACAAACAAACAAACAAACAAACAATTCACTCACATGCTCAGTAGCCACATGTGGCCAGTTGCTATCATGTTGGACAGAACATAGGGAGAGCATTTCCATCGTTGTGGAAGGTTCTATTGCACAGTGCCATTTATGCACTGAGGACCAGATAGTGAACAAGATGGGAAGACAATCCTTCTTATCTCATGAACCTGATATTCTAGTGGGAGGAAACTTAATAAACAATCAACTTAATTTATCATACTTTGCTCCAAGTGCTAAAGACATAAAAACAGCAGGGTTGGGGGTTTGGAAACTTTTGGAAAGGGGTACAATTCTAAACAGTTTGATCTGGAGAGGGTTCATGGAAAAGTGAAGTACTTGAAGCAAGTACTTGAAGGAGGTGAGGGAGTGCACCTTGATGTCATGGAACTGGAAAACTGTTTTACAGGCATACAGAACAACCTTCTCAAAGGTTCGAAAGCAGGTGTGGCCTGGGGCCATTGGAGGAGCAGTTAGAAACCCAGTGTGGCTGGAGTGACAGGAAGAGGGATGGAGATGAAGACAGAGAGGGAATAGGAGCAGATCATGTTTGGCCTTGAGGTCCACAGGTGAGGGCTTTGCTCAGTGAACCAGGAGCCGTGGAAGGCGCTGAGCAGAGGGAGGTGAGCTGCTGTGAGGGGAACTGATGCCCTCTGGCGGCCTTGTAGGGAACAGACTGTGGGAGGCGGAGCGAGGGCGAAGACAGCGGAGCCAGGTGAGGACCAGGATGGTCCAGCTGGGATAGACCATTTAGTTTGCAGTACATTAGAAGTGGAGTCGACTTCTGGATATAGTGTACCAGTCTTCCAACTTCATCTCAAACCCTTGGGGCCAGATGTAATTTACAATGCAAAATTTTGTAGATTCTAAAGCTGTCAGGTGATGCAGGGTATCATATAAAACCTCCAGCAGGGTCTGGTGCAGCATATCTAATCAAACACATTACGATTTCTCTAATAAAACATATGAATAATTCATACACAATGGGATAAAGGCTATAAATACCATACCAACTTAAATGTCAACTTTACATAGCAATGAGCTACTAAATGAACAAGGCAGTGTGGAATAAAAATAGATTATACGTATATAAGGACATTTTTTGTTTGTTTGTTTGTTTTCTGTTGCCCCAAGCCAGAGTGCCATCAGCAACCTCAAACTCCTGGGCTCCAGCCATCCTCCTGCCCCAGCCTCTTGAGTGGCTGAGACTACAGGCACTTGCCACTACACATGGCTAATTTTTCTATAGTTAGCAGAGATCTTGATCAGGCTGGTCTCAAACTCCTGAGCTCAAGGGATCCTCCCACCTCAGCCTCTCAGAGTGCCTGGATTACAAGCACCTAGCCAAGGGACCAGCTGTTTTAAAGGCTAGTTGAGGGTGGTGCCTGTGGTTCATAGAGTAGGGTGCTGGCCCTGTATACCAAGGGTGGCAGGTTCAAACCTGGCCCCGGGCAAACTGCCAGAAAAAGTAGCCAGGCGTGGCGGGCGCCTGTAGTCCCAGCTACTTGGGAGGCTGAGGCAAGAGAATTGCCTAAACCCAAGAGCTGGAGGTTTCTGTGAGCTGTGACGCCACGGCACTCTACCAAGGGTGACAAAGTGAAACTCTGTCTCTAAATAAATAAATAATACAGGCTACTTGAGCTAAGTCTGGATGAATGATAAAAAGGTTTGCAGAAAATGATGTTCCCAGACAGAAGGAATAAGTTCTGTATGCAAAGGTATGGAGGTGGTAAGGGAAGAAGCCACTATTTTGTATCTGAAACAGCTGAATATATTACTTGCTTAAGACTATCTATTTCTCTATGACAATCTTCCTAAGCAAACTGAAGAGCTAATCTCAAGAGTGTGGAGCTGAGAAGTTGGGGAACTTCTGGGAGTAGGGCTGTTTAGGAATTGGTTGACCTTAAGCTGTGGAAGTTCTGTGGCTATTGTTCATTGGCTGGCTTTCAGAAACATGTGCCATCACCCATTGGCTGTTTTTAGAAGCATGTGGTCGTCATCCATTGGCTGGATTTGCGAAGACCTTGGGAATTACCTGTTCATGAACATATTTAACACCATTTCTTTTTCTTTTTTTTTTTTTGAGACAGAGTCTCATGCTGTCACCCTGGGTAGAGTGCTGTGGCATCATAGCTCACAGCAACCTCCGTCTTGGGCTCAAGCGATCCTCTTGCCTCAGTTTTTCTACTTTTAGTAGAGATGGGGTCTTACTTTTTCCCAGGCTGGTCTTGAACTCATGAGCTCAAGCAATCCACCCACCTCAGCCTCCCAGAATGCTAGGATTACAGGCGTGAGCCACTTAACACCATTTCTGGTGCTTGCTTCTTTCCATGGGTACAAAACCCACCAGTCAATCTCTTCTTGGAAGGAGACAAACTTTTATTCTCAGTGGTGTGGACACAGATTACTGGGGCTTCCTGAGTATCACTGATCTTTCGAATTTCTCCTTCAGTCCACATGGCTCTGAGAGCTGCCAGTGTAGCTGCTCAGAGACCCCAGGCAGGGGTCTAGTAGTAAGTTTCAAGGATTTCAGGGCCTCTGAAGGGGAAAGATAAGACCATGAGGTGGCACTAGCACACAGGAGCTTTATTTGGGGGACACTGACAGGTTTGCCTATGGGGAAAATACTTCCCAGTGTGAGACATCCCCCTTCCAAAGGTTACTGTGTGAGGGATACTGGGCAGGAGGGGAGGAGGGCCAAGGAACTCCTAGAAGACGGAAATCTTGGAGAGGGGTGGGCCATCCAGCAGCATGAGGGGGGGTGTCTCTGGCTCAGAGAGCTCCAAAGAGCAGCAGAGGGCTGGGGTTTATCTTATTTCCAGCTTGCAGATGTTGGGCACAGTTTCACCATATGTACAAAGCAGGCAGTCTAAATGGCTAAAAATATTTGCTTATTTGGAGGCTTGGCAGGTGGCTCACACTTAGCACTCTGGGAGGCTGAGGTGGGAAGATAGCTTGAGATCAGGAGTTTGAGACCAGCCTGAGCCAAGCAAGACTTCTGTCTCTATTAAAAATATAAAAATTAGCCAGAAAAACTACAGGTGGGTACTTGTAGTCCCAGCTACTTGAGAGGCTGAGGCAAGAGGATTGCTTGAGCCCAAGAGTTTGAGGTTATACTGAGCTAGTCTGAGGCCATGGCACTCTACCTTGGCAACAGAGTGAAATTCTATCTCAAAAAACCTCCCCAAAACAATTTCTTCGTTGATTCATCTCTGCCCTCTCACATTTTAAGTCCTGGAGGTTAGAAGTCAGCAGTCAAGGTGTCATCAGGGCCATACTCCTCTGCAGGTGAAGGGGAGGGATCTGTTCCAGGACTCTCTCAAGCTCTGGTAGCTGCTTGGCTTGTGGCAACAGAATGCTCATCATCACACGGTATTCTCTTCACGTGTGTCTTCTCTCTGGTTTTGAACAGAGAAACAGTGAGGGCAGGAGAGAGCTCATGAAGTAAGGGTCCTACGCTGGCCCAAATTAATCCTCTTCTCCTAACATTCTGGTCAGCTAGTGAGTCGCATTCCTCCTTTTGTTGTTGTCAAGGCCAGTTCAGGGTTGGTCATCAGCAGCCCAGAGTCCTGAATAGTTAGAGTGTGAAGAAGCTTGATACATCCAGGAAATCATGAGTGTGTCCCTCCAGCTGGTGAAGTGAGGTTGGAGAGGGAGGGGGCAGGTCACACAGGGCTTCAGAGGCCTTGGTCCTCAGTGTGTCGGGGGGCCATGGGGCACCATGAACACGGCAGTGACAGCATCAGCTGTGGGCATGGAAAGATACTGTGGTGAATTTACTGGAACAAGCAAGACTGCAGGTCCAGAAGTTTAGCAAAAAGAGACAAAGAGGCCCAAAGTTAAGGTCTTGGGGTGCCTCTCTCCTCCCTAGGCCCCCATGGCCCGGCCCCGGATGAGTGCTCAGGAGCAGTTGGAGCGGATGCGCAGAAACCAGGAATGTGGACGGCCTCTCCCCCGCCCTGCCTCCCCCCGGCTCCTCACCCTGGGGAGAACCCTGTCCCCAGCCAGGCACCAACCTGAAATGGAGCAAAGGGTAAGGGGACAGTTTTGGGTGGGGGTGGGAGATGATAGTGGGTTCTCTCAGTTTCCCTGTCTGTAAAATGAGAAGACTCCCTATGTCCTTACCCCAAAATGGGTTTCCAGATACATCTCAACTTGTACTTGCCCTAAAGTCAGCTTTCTGGGCTCTTTAGCAGCAGGTGGATGGGAGGGAGGGTGAGAGAAGAACAGACTCAGGGATGACAGACCTGGACTGGAAGCTCAGTTTTCCTTCCCAGTTGCTATGTGTTGTCACAGGCCACAGAGAGGGAAAAAAATATGAGCAAGTAAGGAAACTGATTTTATTAATTTCTCAAAATATGGATAGCATCCCAGATCTGTACCTCAGACTGTCTCAGATATCTCAGGATGGTTTCACCTTAGATTTATAGGAAAGAATTAGAGAAGTCACAGGTGTGTGGGGAGGAAAGGGGGGGGTGAAGGATTTTTTTTTAGCTGGAGTTGTTTTCCAAGAGCACAGGTAAAAGGCTGGGTGCGGTGGCTCATGCCTGTAATCCTAGCACTCTGGGAGGCCGAGGCGGGTGGATTGCCTGAGCTCATAAGTTGGAGACCAGCCTGAGCCAGAGCAAGACCTGGTCTCTAAAAATAGCCGGCTGGTGTGGCCAGCACCTGTAGTCCCAGGTACTTGGGAGGCTGAGGCAAGAGAGTCTCTTAAGCCCAAGAGTTTGAGGTTGCTGTCAGCTAGGATGCCAGGACACACTACAAAGGGCAACAAACTTTGTCTCAAAAAAAAAAAAAGCACAGGTAAAGTGAAACACTGTCAGTGTCTCTGGGCAACTTCATTCTCCTCCACTTTACCCTCAGATGAGGAGTCCTAACGTCCCAATTCCTTTCCAGCCTGTCCTAGGGCACTCGGGAGCCCAGAAGTGGCTCAGAAGCTCTGGGTCCTGGAGTAGGTAAGGAACTGGAGGGCAAGTTGAGGGAGCAGGAAAATCGATTCCCAAAAGGGGGAAGGAGTGTTATTATGAAAGTGTCCTGAGTCCTGAACTACAAGTCACAAAACTTCTAGAGATGGTTGAGTTCTCAGAACAGCTGAAACAAAATCCGAAAGCTGTAGATCTGGTCAGACACGGCAGCTCACACCGTGTAATCCTAGCACTCTGGGAGACCAAGGCAGGAGGATGCTTTGAGCTCAGGAGTTCCAGACTAGCTTGAGCAAGAGCAAGTCCTTGTCTCTACTAAAAATAGAAAAACTACCCCAGCATGTGGCAGACTCCTGCAGTCCCAGCTATTCAGGAGGCTGAGGCAAGAGCATCCCTTGAGCCAGAGTATGAGGTTACCCTGAGCTATGACTCTTCCAAAGCACTGTACTCAGGGTGACAGGGTGAGACTGTCCCCCGCCCCCTCTAAAAAACCCTAGATCCCCAGTGGGAACTTTAGTTCCCATAATTTTGCTTGGTCGACAGCAAACGCTGCCCTTCATCAGAAAATCGGGTAAAATTGACGCGCGACCGAACTCCAAATCCTACGGGGCGCGGGGAGGGCGCCGGGAGGGCGCGGGCGCGCAGTGTTTGAAGTCCTTTAAGGTTACGCGCTGGGAAGGACGCGCGCGGCGCGGCTGTATATTTCTTCCCCCCATCTTCTCTTTTTGCTAGTCCGAGGAACACCATCCCTTACTTGCCGACATCTGGAGGCCACCGGGAGCGGGTCCTCAGCCTCTCGCAAGCCCTGGCCACTGAGGCGTCGCAGTGGCACAGACAGATGACGAGAGGTGAGGGGCTGGGAGTCTCCTCGCTCTGGGAGAGGAGGGGTCTGTGGGCCGCTAGGAAGTTTTCGTCTTAGTGAGGAAAAGAGGTAGGCAGGGCTTGGGAACTCTGGGTCCCAGCAAGGGGGACCGTGGTCCCAGATACTAGGGAGGAGGCTCGGAGGAGGAGGTTGAGGGGGCGGACATCGGACTCTCAGCAAGGAAGGGACTCCGGGGTCCAGACTTCTGGGTCTAAGGAAGGAGAAAGTTGGGGGACTACACTCCCGGGTCCGAGAGAGGAAAGGCCTGGGAGTCTGGAGTCCTGAGCGCCGAAGTTTTATCATCCTCATTCTGAACTTATCCTCTCCAGGTGGAAATCTTGACTCACAGAGAGACCTTGTCCCTCCTGCGCCGCCGCCTCCGACGGATCTTACAACCCAGGAGACCCCTCCACGATCTCCTCGGGTGGCTAATCCCAGTACTTCAGGGTTCTCCCGTGGAGGTAGTGGACGTGGCGGAGGCCACGCCCCCTGGGAGTCCGCGTGGGATTCCGGGACGGTCTCTGGAGTCCTGACCCAAGATGAAGGGACGTGGCCTCTGCGAGTCACTCTGCTACAGTCCAGCTTCTAACCCGCCCAAGCGCCACAGCCAATCGGTGCGAGAGAGCATGGCCTGGCGAAACCTTAAGGGCATCTGGGGGCGTGGTCTATCCCATTACGTGTCCTGGGAGGGGACTGGTTTCTAGGTTCAAAGATGGTTTTCCCAATATTGTCCAAATTTGGATTAAAACTTTGAAGTCTTTAGTTAATACTTTTATTTCTCTTTATTTGGGGTTGTCACACTGCGGTCTCTGAGGGTCAGAGCTGGGGTTGTGGACCATGGGCCTTCAATTTGTATGTCTTGAGGAGGAGGTGGCTTGAGGCCAGGATTCTGGGTCTGGGGACCCGGACCCCTGTGCCTGGAGAAGGGGATGGGGATCCAGACCTCTGGATCTGAGAGAGGAGTGGCTGGGGGTCCAGACCCCTGGGTCTGAGAGAGGAGTGGCTGGAGGCCTGGATCCCTGGATCTGAGGGAAAAAGAGCTCGGGGCAAACTTCAGGTCCCTGGCTTTCCTGGCAACGCCCCCCAGGGCCGGGCTTCCACGATCCAGCCCTTATTTATGGTTTGATCCTACGGCCTCACCTGACTTTGGAGGTGGAGAAGGGCCCAGAGTGAGTGACAGGGACTTTAAATGGCTACAGGAATGCACTATTCGGGGAAGGTGGTGATTGTGACTGGAGGTGGACGCGGCATTGGAGCTGGGATTGTGCGTGCTTTCGGTGAGTAAGGAGTCTGGCTGCTCGGAATTTTGGAATTTAAGAGAGGAAGGATGGGGGTAGGAGCTAATGGGTGCGGACTCAGGTACAGGAGGCTGGATTTTTATCTCTAAGATCCAATTTTTGGGTTCCGAGACTAGTTCTCTTTTTGCTGCTTGGCTGCCGCCATCATGGGTCGCATGCATGCTCCTGGGAAGGGCCTGTCCCAGTCGGCTTTGCCCTATCGCCGCAGCGTTCCCACTTGACTGAAGTTAATGTCTGATGACGTGAAGGAGCAGATTTACAAACTGGCTAAGAAGGGTCTGACTCCCTCACAGATCGGTGTGATCCTGAGACTCACATGGCATTGCTCAAGTACGTTTTGTGACAGGCAATAAAATCTTGAGAATCCTTAAGTCTAAAGGACTTGCTCCTGATCTTCCTGAAGATCTCTACCATTTAATTAAGAAAGCGGTCGCTGTTCAAAAGTATCCTGAGAGGAATAGAAAGGATAAGGATGCTAAATTCGGTCTGATTCTGATAGCCGAATTCATCGATTGGCTCGGTATTGTAAGACCAATCGAGTTCTTCCTCCCAACTGGAAATATGAGTCATCCACAGCCTCTGCTCTGGTTGCATAAATTTGTCTATGAACTCAAAACAATAAAATAATTCTTTAACTTAAAAAATAAATAAATAAATAAAATAAAACCCAATTTTTGCAATGCTATGGTGAGCGAGGGAGGATATGCAGTGATAGCTTAAGGCCTGGCAAGGTCTCCAGGGGGAGTTTACTCCCTTTCTGTAGGTTTGTTATTGAAACTGCAAAACAGGTGGTTTGGCTACCCGGAGTAGCCAAAGAGAATTTGTGTCAAGGCTTCTGCCCTTTGTCCCAGGGGATCTATCATGAGACTATGGTCACGAGGGGGAGAAGCCCCACTCCAGGTGGCCACAAGGGGGCAGCAGAGGCCTTCACCGAGGTGTGGGTGGAGCGGTAACCTTTCTCTTCCTGTTCTCAGTGGACAGCGGGGCCCAAGTGGTAATCTGCGACAAAGATGGTGAGTGAGGGTCCCTCAGTCCTTACTCCAGCTTCGACCCCCAAACCCAGGGGTCCAGGCCCCCAGCCCCTCCTCCTCAGATCCAGCAATCCAGGCCCCAGCTCTTTTCTCCTGGCAGAGTCTGGGGGCCGGGCCCTGGAGCAGGAGCTTCGGGGAACTGTCTTTATCCTCTGTGATGTGACCCAGGAAGAAGATGTGAGGGTGAGAGAATTTTCTGCTTCTACTCCCCATCTCCAGTAATTACCCTTCTCTTCCTCCCCACCATTCTCCTCTGGGCATTTGCACATACTGTTCGCTTTACTTCTTCTCCTGGCTAAGCTGTACCTGCCATAAAGGTTTCAGCCCAGTGTCATCCACCTACACATGTGCGCATGCATGCACACACACACACACACACACACACAGAGCTTTCCTTGATTCTCATGACCAGGTCATGTCTCCTTAGTTTGTTCTCCTTTATCACCTACACGTTCAAGGCTCTTATCACACCTGTCAGGTGGATGGAAATGAATAAATCCGTCAAAGTGGTCCTCCTGTGACGTTTTGTCTTTATCTTCCTGGGTTTCTGTCCCTTCTTCTTCTTTTTTTAATTAAATCATAGATGTGTACATTAATGCAATCATGGGGAACAATGTGCTGGTTTTATATACAATTTGTAATGTTTTCATCAAACTGGTTAACATAGCCTTCATGACATTTTCTTAGTTATTGTGTTAAGACATTTATATTCTACACCTAGCAAATTTCACATGTACCCTTATAAGATGCACCATAGATATGGTCCCACCAATTACTCTCCCTCCATCCATCCTTCCCCCCTCTCCTCCCCTCCCTCTCCCCTTCTTCTTGGGCTATAATTGGGTTATAGCTTTCATAAGAAAGCTATAAATTGGTTTCATGGTAAGACTGAGTATATTGGATACTTTTTTCCCCATTCTTGAGATACTTTGCTAAGAAGAATATGTTCCAGCTCCATCCATGTAAACGTGAAAGAGGTAAAGTCTCCATCTTTCTTGAAGGCTGCATAATATTCCATGGTGTACATATACTACAATTTATTGATCCATTCATGGGTCGATGGGCACTTGGGCTTCTTCCATGACTTAGCAATTATGAATTGGGCTGCAATAAAAATTCTGGTACAAATACCTTTGTTATAATGTGATTTTTGGTCTTCTGGGTATAAACCTAGTAGAGGAATTGTAGGATCTAATGGCAGGTCTATTTTTAGATCTCTAAGTGTTCTCCAAACACTCTATTTAGTCTTTCTAAAAGGAACGTATTAGTTTGCATTCCCACCAGCAGTGTAGAAGTGTTCCCTTTTCTCCACATCCACACCAACATCTCTGGTTTGGGGATTTTGTGATGTGGGTTAATCTTACTGGAGTTAGATTATATCTCAAAGTAGTTTTGATTTGCATTTCTCTGATGATTAAGGACGATGAGCATTTTTTCATGTGTGTGTAGGCTGTGTGCCTGTCTTCTTCAGAGAAGTTTCTCTTCAAGTCCCTTGCCCAGCCTGAGATGGGATCACTTGTTCTTTTCTTGCTAATACGTTTGAGTTCACTGTGGATTCTGGTTATTAAACCTTTGTCAGAGACATAAGCTGCAAATATCTTCTGCCATTCTGAGGGCTGTCTGCTTGCTTTACTTACTATGTTCTTGGCTGTGCAGAAGCTTTTTAGTTTGATCAGGTCCCAGTAGTGTATTTTTCATGTTGCTTCAATTGCCCAGGGGATCCTCCTCATAAAATATTTGCCCAGGCCGATTTCTTCAAGAGTTTTCCCTGCACTTTCTTCTAGTATTTTTATGGTTTAATGTCTTAAGTTTAAATCTTTAATCCAATGATAGTCTATATTAGTTAATTGTGAGAAGTGTGGGTCCAGTTTCAATCTTCTACAGGTCGCCAGCCAGTTCGCCCAGCATCATTTGTTAAATAGGGAATCTTTTCCCCACTGAATGTTTTTAATTGGCTTGTCAAAGATCAAGTAATGGTAAGTAGCTGGGTTCATCTCTTGGTTCTCTATTATGTTCCAGACATCTGCTTTTGTGCCAGTACCATGCTGTTTTGATCACTATCGATTTATAGTACAGTCTCAGGTCTGGTAGCGTAATTCCTCCTGCTTTGTTTTTATTTCTGAGTAATGTCTTGGCTATTCAGGGTTTTTTCTGATTCCACATAAAACAAAGTATTATTTTTTCAAGATCTTTAAAGTATGACAGTGGAGCTTTAATAAGGATTGCATTAAAATTGTATATTGCTTTGGGTAGTATGGACATTTTAACAATGTTGATTCTTCCCACCCCTGAGCATGGTATGTTTTTCCATTTTTTTAACATCTTCAGCTATTTCTTTTCTTAGAGTTTTGTAGTTCTCTTTATAGAGATCTTTCATGTCCTTCTGTCCCTTCTATTTAGTCAATATCTGTTATCTGCCCCCATGGGTTTCTGCCCCTCCGTGTTAATCCCTGCTCACCCCACTCCCTGGAATGACAACTGCAGCGTGGCAATG
>CAUYPK010032769.1:0-69363 GCA_963574355.1 Loris lydekkerianus
CCCCCCCCCCCCCCGCCCCGCCCCCCCCCCCGCCCCCCCCCCGCCCGCGCCCCCCCCCCCCCAGGCTGCGTTCCATTTATTAGGTGGCCTCTGAAGTCACTTGGATGCCCTTAGGTACAGTTGTATAACTTCATAGGACCAGACTGGCAATGACTCCAAATCATGATCACTCTGCTATACATGTTACGTCGACAGCAGCAAGTTGAAAATGTCTCATCTTGCCTTTGCTGTTTGTCCAAACGATGTTTGTTAAAAGTCCCTGTCATATGGCCCAAAGGGATATAGAAACCTAGATCTGTTTAAATATAGACTGTAGAAACTCAAGCAGATATGCACTTCTGGAGCTCTTCGTTCTAAGAGCACGCTCGGGCTGGCAGAGGGACCTGAGAGGAGGCCAGGAACCAGGCTGGGGACCACCTGGATTTACTTTCCATCACCTCCTTGCAGAGGACTCAGGGCTGGGTCCTGCCAACTGGAGAAACCCCACTGCGGAACACCTCAGAGAGGGAGGACAAATCCAACAAAATTATGGCCATCAAGTGGATTCTAACACCCATGGTGTCCCAGACCCCTGGGACCTGTCACTTGTAGGGCCATTCATGGGAAGTTAGAGTGTGATACCCAGAAAAGGCATCAGTCTGTTTCCTTCCTCCCGGGGCAGATGGGATAGCTCAGTGCGGTCACCTGAGCCCATGGAGTATCTGAGGCTGGTGGCAGGGAGAAGATAGACATGTAGGGTGGCACTACATATTGGGGCCTTCTAGGCTCGTCCCTGACCTGAACTTGTTGAGAAGGCAGGGCCCGAGTGCACTGGTTAGCGTGGCATAGACTATAGCATTGGCCAGGTGCACCCACGGCCTGTCTGCCAAAACCCATCTCATCTGTGTAACTGGGGCATGGCCACTGCCCTGGGCTTGGACCAGCACCATGAAGCCCTGCTCCAACTGCAGAACTTCCCCAGGCCATGTTGCAATTAGAGGAAGACACCCCATCTGTTCTCTGGATTTCTCCTGCTTGTCTGATAGCCAGCTGGGTTTTATGAAACCCCAAATGCGTCTTGCCTAGAGCACATTTTCCTCTAATTTTTAAAACCAGTCTGAGAGTTTGTCCTGGAAAATCTAATCTGTGTGCTTCCTTTGCCAGCCAGTTGTTGAAGAAGAGCTGTTTATTATATGAAAATCCTTGGGACTTTTTATGTGACTCTCTTCAAGCTTTTTCATCTCTCACCAAAAACTCTACTTTGAATTAAGGGGCTTTAGCTCCAAAGGATTTAGAAGCTCCAGGATTTAGCCCTGGACCTCCCCACCTGGGCAGGAGCTTTGCTTAATTCAACTTCTTCACTCATCTTGATAGGGAGCCATTGCCTCCTTCAAAATCAAAGTTTATTTATTTTTGTTTTTGTTGTTGCAGTTTTTGGCCGGGGCCGGGTTTGAACCTGCCACCTCCAGTATTTGGGGCCAGCACCCTACTCCTTGAGCCACAGGCGCTGCCCTATTTTTTTTAATTAAAAACAATCAACATTCCTTCATTTATCACTCCCTGGCTTTAAGTTCTAGCTTTGCTGCTAACCAGTTACTAGGAACTCACCTCCCTGGACATTAGCTTCATTCCCTTCAAAAGGGTCAGATCAGGTGGCCTCTGAGACGACTTTCGGTCCTGAAGTCTTAGGGTTCTGTAGGTTCTTAACTTCCACTTAGTACTGTTCTGGGAAACACCCCAAATTACAGTTTTCTTTCAGCAGATCATTAGGATGTGACCTCTAAAGAGACAATAAGAACACAGACCCTAATTGTCTTCTGAGGTTATTTTGGTTAACTTTAACTTGTCCTGATTCTGGATTCTCCTGTTTCCTAGGACCAGCTCTAGAGGTTCATTATTTCAACAAATAGTGACTGACTGCACTAGGGGCCAGGAACTGTTTTATGTGACAAAGAAGTGAATCAAAAATACCCTGTACTCACAGAGCTTATATTGTAGCAGGATGCCCTGGGAAGCTCAGTTGTATTCTAGAGCCCTCAAGAGCGTTGATCCTCCATGATCTATTTCTGTTGCTTACCACCAGATGTCTTTAAGTTCCATGTCACTTTCACCCAGAGGATATTTTGGTAATAATGTCTGTGCCATATGGTGTGTTTTATTGCCAGACAAGATTTTTCTTCTTGGCATGTCTTAGAGGATTCATTCTTCATTTAGACCCTCCAAATAACTCTCTTCTGAGTGGATAGGAACCGAGGTTCAGAGGCTGATGCATGGTGACATTTCCAAGAAATGGTCAACCTAGCTGTTCCAGCTCACATTTCTGATTCTAACTCTAGGCTTCCCTCATTGAAACAGTCAGTGCAAAAATGAAGTCACGTGCCATATATATAGATTTAGCTTGTTTCGTAGGTCCTACTTAGCTTTAACCCCTGCCCCCAGCATGAATCAGAGATCTACTAGATTTCTAAAACGGTCTTTCCATTGCTACAACACCAGTTCTGAAAGCACTCTCATTCATTCTTATCCCCAGTGTCAAAGCAACTGTGTAGTGACATAGCCTTCGACTTCTCTGCAGCTCTCGCTGCCTTACTTGAGAAGTTTATCCAGGGGGGCTGGGACCAGACACACTGATGCACGAGACTGCCTTCTCTTTGGCTGTTTTTCTTCTCTCTCCCCTACCCCACCAGCTTACCTTAGCAGCCTAATCTAGTCATGAGCATTGGGACAGGGTCCTGACGTCAACACAGTCACCTAGGTCTCTGTTTAATGACAGGATGGTCCCTCCTTTATCGTAGCCATTGAACCACTACTGTCTCTGGTTATGAGAATAGCAGTTAACCTCACACATGTGGTAGTGGGACCTGAAGACCTCCTCTGCTTTGCCCCTACCAAACTACCTGAAGGTGAGTGAGAATCTCAGAAGAACAGAATTCACTGGAGTGACAGGGCCTGTGTTCAGTCCTAATTTCTTGAAGGCACCAGGGAGCTGGGTTTCCTGATCTCTTTGATCCTGTGTCGTCTTCTCTAAAATGGAGAAAATGATCCCAGTCTGAACAACCTTGCAGGTTGGCCGGGAGGAGATATGAGCTAATGAACATAAGCATTATTGTGTTTGTTATTTGCGTTCTATAAGCCAAAAAAGTAAAAGTAAAATGCATGGGAATGTAGAGCCTGACTGTTTTAGAAGGACACATGTAATTTGGATGCCAAACTTCATTAAGGTGAGTAGAAATACAATGCTAATATTAATCTCTTCAAAAAAGCCAAATACCGTATATACTCGAGTATAAGCCGAGTTTTTTCCGGCACAAAATTTGTGCCGAGTTTGGGTTTTTTGGCACAAATTTTGTGCCGGAAAAACTCGGCTTATACTCGAGTATATACGGTATTACAAAAACTTATGTCTACTGAAAAGCAGACGTTTTCTCATGCAGGCATACAGATCAGTTCTCTGAATATTTCAGGTTCCGTCCAGAGATTGGTTATCATGCCAGGCTAGTGAATTTGGGGGATCCTGATTTCTCATGGGGATTTGAATCTACAGTACCCAGAGATATTCTAGCAACCTCTCACATACCCAAGTTCCAGGGCCAGGAAATGGGTAGTGGCCCAAGGTAGAAGCAAAAGACTTCCCCCACATTAGTTGTGCTCCCACTTAAGAGCCTCCTTCCTGAGATCTTGACATAGACTGGATAGTCAAAGTGGAATGATGAACTGTAAACTTACCTGCATTCCAAGAGCGGTGTCCCACAGTGACAATGTCCTCCCAAAGTGACACCTAGTATCCTCCTTTCCTGAGGATCTGCTTGGTCCCCTGCCTGTGCCTTGACGTTTGAAGAACAAGTGATGAGTGCTATGTACCTAGACCATACTATCAGCCTCTCCCCTTGCCCAGGCCATAATAGACCATCTCGGGAAATTAGGGTAGTTAAGGCTCCTAAATGTCAAGGGGGGTGGCTCTTAAGGATACCAGAATGGGCCTCAATCTTCTTTAATTGCCACTCTTTGTGGGTCTCAAATATCCGAAAACATCTGAGGAGGTGTTTCTAATGACATTTCCAGAAACCACATTCAGAAAGTCAAATTGACTTAGTCTGGGATTGGAACCTGGGAATTGGCATTTTTGACAGGTGCTAGTATTGATTCGGGTGTTGCTAGTTTGAGCAATCCTATACCTCACCCTTTCTGACATGCTCTGGGTCCTGAACTGGAACCCAGTTGACCTTGTACTTTCTCCCTCTGCCCTGGCAATAGCCATCTCATGGAGTTGCTGCAAACATTAAATCGAATGTGACGCTTTTTGCACCCAGACTTTGAAGCATATAAACAGAGAGGGTAAATGAAATGACATTTAAATATTTAATTTTCATCTTTTAGGCAATCTGTATGCAGCGGATTTCTACTAAGTGATGCTGAGCACATTCTAATGTTTTGATTGGAGGGTTGGGAGGGAGGAGTTAGGAGTTTATTTATCTGAATGGCCGTGAGACTCAGCTTCAAACTAAATGGTGAGCAGAATGTACCTTCTGAAGAGAGTGGGTGAGACATCTGAGCCCTCAGGTGAGCCCCACATGGCTCTGGGTTTGTTTAAGGCCCTCTGAAGGGTTGCCCTGTCCCCTCCCAGCCAGATGGTTTCAGTAGTACATGCTGTTTCCCATCTAGACAGAGTTACTGGCATCTCTCTTTACACAAACCCTTTTACTCTTCTTTTCATTGCTACCATTTAACATTCACACAGTGTCAAAAATGTGCCAGGCAGAGGCTGTGCAAAACCTACTCAGATCATCTTGCCTAGTGAACCTAAAATTAATTTTAAAAGGAAAAGGGATGTTGACAGTTTTAGAAAAAAGTGGAGGATGACTTGGATTAGCTATGACTGTTTTGTTACGGCATCTAAAAACTGACGTCTGCAGCACCCAGATGATTGGGCCAGTTGGCATGGGGAAGAGGCACGAAGGCTCCCCAGCTCATTCCTTCACCTCCTGAGGGCTGAAGAGCC
Organism: Loris lydekkerianus; assembly: GCA_963574355.1. Taxonomy (NCBI): domain Eukaryota; kingdom Metazoa; phylum Chordata; class Mammalia; order Primates; family Lorisidae; genus Loris; species Loris lydekkerianus. Next base: position 4,979 of record CAUYPK010032769.1, read on the forward strand.
GTGAGCCAGGCTGCACTGGGAGCTTCCAGAATTACTACCTGCTTCGGAGGCACTCACAGAGGAACCCAGCGTTGCCCTTGTCCAGCAAAGCATGGAGAAGCGGGTTATTTACCAACTGTCGCGTGGGAGTGAGGGTTAGAGACAGCACCACAGGAAAAGTGCAACTTCAATGGAGCCTCACAGGGTGAATAGGAATTTACCAGTTAGCCAAGGGAGGCAGGTGGGCACTCTATGCCATGGGGATGTTGTGTGCCAAGATGTGAAAAGACAGATGTGAGAAGGCAAGGCACAGGTAGGAGACAGGCATGGGACAGGGCAAGAAAGAGTAAAAAGCTGATGCCATGTTATGGGAGCAGCATCCATTCCTAGGGTGTCAGGTGATCTTTAAGCCTTAGGAAGTTGTCAGTGGGTTCTAAGATGTGTATTTTAGGAGGATGACTCAGGTGGCCATAGAGTGATTAGAAGGTGAGGGAAGGGATGGAACAGGATGACTAGCATGAGTGCTCTGTTTTCAGTTAATGATATCATGTTTTTTATTTTCTGTGTGACCACCTTTGTACAGTTTTTGTAACCATCACTGTAGGATCGGTTGAGAGTCGTTCAGCCTGGTTATTTGGGCTGTCATGTGAACATGTGTTTGCTTTCCACAGAGGCCAGTTGACTTGACCTTGTTCCTTGACCACAGGCAGCCTCCTACACCTGGCTAGGCCTTAGGGCTGTGGGTGGAAGGAAGTACTCAGATCAGCCACAAAGCTGAGGGAGGGTGCCCGATTATTTGCATCTGTGAGCAAGCACTAAGAGTTAATGAAGGAACCAGATGGTTTCATTTATTTTACTATCGTTTCTCAACTGGATGGTAAGATCTTCTTAGGTATCTGATGTACACTTTAGGGGTAATCTTAGACCTAATTAGAGGTGGAAGGGACATTCTCATTTTACAAATGAAGAAGCTGAGAGGTTCAAGAGGCATCTATAGCGTTAAGAGTATAGCTATGTCAGACAGGTTATGGTAGGTAGAGAAAAGTGGTCTTTAAAAATTGTCTTTATTATATAGACTTTTCTATGTGAATGTATCAGAATCTCTATTAGTATATTGAAATGCAGAACAGATTATCTTTTCTGGCAGCACATCAGTACTGGACAGTCAGCCACAGCGCCCTGCAGTGCTCCTGTGAGTGCCTTGATTTACTTGGAGAGCAGAGCTCCAGGTAAAAAGGTCCAAGGTCATGGGCAATGAAAACCCTGGGGAATGAAATCCTAGGGTATGGCCCCATTGCCCATGACCTTGGACCTTTTTTTTTAGGCAAGTGGTTCTCAAACCACAGAATCACTGGAAAGCTGGTTCCAACGTGGCTTGCTGGGCCCTACCTCAGGGCCTTCCATCGGGCTGGCGAGGGGCCTGGGAATTTGCATTTCTAACAGGCTGCCAGTGATACTAATGCTGCTGGTTGGGTACCAGACATTGAAACCCACTGCCTTAAGCCATTAAAAAGATAATAGATGAAAGGTCATGCAGTTAACATCTGTGTCTTTGGCCCTTCTATTTAAAATGGCAAAACCTGTATAATTCAAGTCATTCATCTTTTACATCATTTGAAGTCCAGAGTACTTTTAGCTTTTTGTAATTAGTCTAGGTATGAGCCAGAGCCTCTTCCCTTCCTTCTGCAATTGTGTCTCCAGGACAAAGACCTGCTCACTGGACTGTGGGCCAATGGGCCTCTCTGCCCCTAATGGAGCATAGCCGTCGGCCAGGACAGGGACTGCCACCTTGCTAGCCTTTGTCACTTCTCCACAGGAACTACTCTGCTCTTACCCTCAGAGGTATCTGAAGTCCGGTCAAGCTGCCGCAGACCTCTCTGAAACCTCAGTATTCAACCCCACCACCCCCACTTTACTGTTGCCTGGGTTTTTGCTGCCCCCCACCCCTCCCCCCACCCCGACCCTGTTCATCAGGATGGGGACTTAGCAGCTGGTTCTGATAGAGTTGAGTTTGCAGCATCACCATCTAAGCTAAAATTGGGCTAGTGCTCCCCTCTCTGAGGAAGTTTTAGAAGCCCCCTAGTCCTGCGAGTATAAATGTGGCTACGTCGTCAGTGGTAAGTGGTGTTTCTGGCTTAGTGGATGGGAATAATCCAGATTTTGTAGTGGAGTTTCTCAACCTCAGCAATATTGACGTTTTAGAGCAGAATGTTGTTTGTTGTTGGGAGCTGCCTGTGCACCCGAGGATGTTTGGTAGCATCCCTGGCCTGTGCTCACTAGATGCCAGTAGCACCCACCCCATGTGAAAACCAAAATTATCTCCAAACTTGGCAAATGTCCCCTGGGGAGGTAATTCCTCAGCTCTCTGCCCTGAGAACCACCACTTCTGAGCACTGTGTCCACTCAGCAGATCATTTGTTACTGTGAGGCAAAGTTGTTTCACCTATAGTGGCTCATGTAATGTTCACAGTAACTCCATGAAATGATTGGCATTAACCCCATTTTACAGATGAGGAAGCTGAGGCCTGAAGAGGTTGCACATGAGTAGATAGAAACCAAGCACTGGGGCCAAGATTTGATTCCAGGTTGCTCTGACTTCAAAGCCCATTGTCTTTGAGATGTGTGGTTGCAAAGGAAAGGAACCCAGTGGCAGGGTTTATTTTAAGGATACAGCATGATAGTTTACAGGCAGCAAGAGCCGAAAGACGTTTGACTAGGATACACAGAAATAGAATCAGAAGGTTGAGAGCCAAGTTTTTACTCTTATCTTTCAGTACACCATGACCGAGCTAGTGCCTGCATCTTTCTGCACAGTGGCTTCTCCTGGTCCCTGCTCCCTCCTTCCCCCAGCTTCAGTGCCAGCCTGGCCAGCAACCTTATTAAAACTCATTTCCCAGGAGAAACAATGCGATTGGCTCAGCATTGGGTGAGTTGCTTGATCCCTGGCCAATCATCAGGGCGTATTCGGGGTGGAGTAGGTGAAGAGAGGAAATGATTGGCTTCCCCAGTACCCCCGAGCTCCCACCACTGCCCTTAGCTACCCTTTGCTCTGTTGTCACCATGGAAACGGAGGCCAATTTCTGCCCAACCCTGGGGCAATGATTTTACCAACCAATGCCTAGGCCACAGTATCCTACAAAGTGAAAGTGCTAGAGATGAGAGCAGACACATCTGTTTGTTCTATTTAGCAAACAAGTGGAGCCAGATCAGGCCCCCCCAGAAATTGATCTTTACCAACACTTAATGAAGAGTTAGCTAGTTAATAGCCCATGACAAATCCAAGGGCTGTTAGGGGTCTGACAGCCCAGACATTAACAGCAGCAGTGGCCAATTTCCAAGAGATTACTGACATCCGGGGCCATTCAGGAAGACATGTGGGAGGAAATATTCACAGAGTTGTTTAAGGCACAGCAAGGGAGGGAGGAGGAGAGAGAAGTGACAGCTTAGTAAATTCACAGTGACTGGCATCTCTGAGCAAGAACACAAGTTGCTCATGGAACCTTTTAATCAAAGAGATTTCACAACTGAAGGAGCAGTGAATATCGCTGGAATTCCCTCCAGCTTCAAATGAATCCTTCAGGCCCCCTGATGCCCAAAACACCTGGTGGTGTTTAGGGTATTTCCAGGGGTTATTGCCCAAAAGTCAGTGGGACTGATCTCTAACCAACCCAGTTAGTGATGGTCACATGCAAATGAGCAGGGTCTCTTCCATCTGGTCTCATGGGCTTTCCCCAGTGATGCTGCCTTTGTTCTCAGTATTGAAGCTTTTGGCACCTGCAGCCCCGTCAGTGCCTTGGTGGACATGCAGTGGACATAGCTTGTGCACCCTTGTGGGCTGAGCACACTGCCTGGCCCGGGGGAGATGTGGGCCACAACAGAAGGGCTTAGTTGAGAGCAGACCGTTGACAACGCAGTGTGGTGTGAACTGACAAACACCCGGGGAGTCCCTTGTAGGGCTTTGTGCAGAGATGTTGTCACACAGTGCCACACATGTGGAGGCATGGCACCTGTACCCAGGGTCAGGAAGTGGCCTCTGCTCTCCAAGAACCCACACTGGTATGGGGGGGGGGGTGTGATTAAAAGCCCTTGCCCTCATTTCTGGCACCCTGCCCATCCATAAATGCTCTCAGCTCTATCTCCAAGTTACATCCCAACCCGTCAGCTGTCACCATCTCCTACCCACTCTGCTGGTCTTGGCCCTCATCTCCTACCACTGTCCCCTGTGTTCAGTCACTCAGCAACCGAGTCATCTTTGAGTCATATTCCTGCTTACAACATTCCAGTGCCTCTTCATTCCACCTCAGATAGAACCCAGGCTGCTTATCATAACCAAGAGAGCGAGCCTGCCTTTCTCTGTGACTTGTGCCCTCCTGTTCTGTTCCTGCCAGTGGTGGCGCAGCCCCCCATCCTCACTGGCTGTTCTTAAAATCCATCAAGCCCACAGCAGTCTAACACTTTGACACTTCTCTCTCCCCTGTGCAGGGTGCTTGGCCCCCAGACACTGATGTCGCCTTGTCTGTCCGGCCCCAGCTCAAACCTACCTCTGCAGAACAGACCTCTCTGACTACCCTTCCAGAGTTGCCTCCTGCCCCATGTCACACGCCGCTGTTGTGATTGCTTCATAAGTTTTATTACTACCTGCAATTGTGTTGTGCATTTCATTTGTGTCTGGTCTCATACCCCAATAGAGGTGTAAATAATCAGATGAACTAAGTAAGGAACATAGAATGTTCAGGGTCCTCTGCGTCACAAGGGAGGTGACAGCTGAGCTGGAACTAGAAATAGAGGTGTGATTTGCCTGGTTAGGAGGTGGATGGAGGGATTTCAGGAGAGGGAACAGTTTAGGAGGGATTTCAGGAGAGGGAACAGTATAGATGAAGGCTCTGAGGCTGGTGAGTGTGTCAGTCTCAGGAAACGGCTTTTGGGCAGTGCGTCCATACCTGGACTGCACAGGAAGTGGGAGTTTCTGGGAGCTCTTGGACTTTATTCTGTGGATGTTAGGAGTCCACAGTGCACAGAGATTTGCTCTATGGAACCAGATAGGTTTAGAAATGGAGTTGAAGTGTATGTGTGTTGGGGGTGGTTTTCATTTTTGTTTTTTAATGAGCAGAAGTAGCTGGGAGCCAAGCTTAATGAGGGAGGGAGAGTGTGCCAAGACCAGGAGCTTCAGCTTGGAATAGGACTCAAGGAGAGGCTTTGGAGTAATGCGATCTTGTTTTCTGATCCTATCGTGGCAGAACAGACCAGTGGCTTTCTAGTGTGTGCTGGGTATGTGCTTGTCTTTAAGAGATCGGAAACAGCAGTGCAGCCGTGAAGCCGCAGAGTGGCCATTCTGAGAAGATGCGTGCATTTCCACTGATGGTTTCTTCCCCTGTTAGTTCAAGCTGGACAGAAACAAAAGTGCTACATAATGAGGGTCAGATGTTCTTTGTAATTTCACAGTGACTTTTTTTTTTTTTTTTTAAACATCCAGATGTCAGTGCTATTTTGGGCAGATGTTCTGGAGAGCAGTTGGTGATGACCTAACAAGGGTGTGACTTTAAAGACTGAGTGACACAGCCACTGTTAGTAAAGCAAACTCTAGTCTCCAAGGTTCTTGGATTCAGAGCAAGAGCAGCGTCCACACACTACCCCTGGTCACTGCTGTAACCTCAACCACTGCTGACCCTGAGCTGCTGAGTGAGCACACAACCTGTGTGACCGTTGTGGGGCCTTTGACAGAGTTTTTCTTGGACGGAGCACCTGCCTGTGTTCCTGTCCTCCACCTTGGGGTACGGTCAGCACCTCTGTAAGGCTCTCTCTGTCTGAGCTTGTTTTCTCATCTCAAGACAAAGAGGGTGTTGATGCCCACCCAGTGGCACCAGAAGAGAGATGGTGTGTGCAGTGTGTCACCTCTGCTTTCTGTAAACATCAGGCAGATGTTTGTTACTGTGGCATCAGGCTTCCAGAGTGAGGATCCTAGACTCAGCTGTAAGAGTTGGAGGGGACCTCAGCATTCATCCAGGTTAAATGCCAAGCCAAGAACAGAGTTCTTCCTCGGGGATTTCCAGAAGGTAGTTACTCACTGTCAGCATAGGTGGGTAACTACTTGGGAAAGAATGTCTTTCCAAGTCTGTTGTTATAGCCACATCCACACACAATTCACTGCTAAAATCCAGTCCCCATGGGGAGGCTTGTCCCATGTAATTTCCAAGTTCTGGTTTTGCCTTCTAGAGCTATGCTATCCCACACGGTAACCACTGTGCGTGTAGCTGCTGAGCTCTTGGCCAGTGTGAAATACACACTGGCTTTGGAAGACTTGAATGGAGAAACATACAGAATGTCTTACTTACATGTATACATAAATGTATTTTATATTGACATTAATATATTTTTATATTCTTGATAAAAGGATAATATTTTAGATATATTGAGTTAAATTATGTTATTAGCATTAGTTTTACCTTTTTCTTTTTAACTTTGTAACGTACCTACTGGAAACATTTAAATTACATATTGACTCAACGTTGGACAGCATCACTCTAGAATGATCTAAAAGATACTGGGTTCAGCCCTTTTCAACCGTTCTTCAGATGCTTTAAGATGATCTTATGCCCCCAACTTTTTTCGTGTCATTTATTCACACATGCCTACCGCGTGCTGGGAGGTGGGATGTCACAGTGAACCAGACTGGTGCAGTCCCCCCACTCCTGGGGATCCAGTCAGGTGGGGGACACAGATGTCAGAGTCTCACACACAGGACTGTAGTTCGGAATGTGCCTCCTCAGAGTCCCATCTTCCTTTTATATATTTTTTATTTGACAGCAGATTCGCAACAAAAGTTATGAAGACAGTGAAGAAGATTGCCATAGACCCCACACCCAGGTTCTACCATTGTTACCGTCATACATTAATGCAATGCATTGGTCACAATTAATGAGCCATTATCGAAACATTATTATCTAAAGTCTACGCTGTATTCAGATTTCCTTAGTTTTAAAGTAAAATCATTTTCCTTTCTGAGGATTTCACCAAAGACATCACCTTACATTTATTCATTGTGTCTTTAGATTCCCCTTGGCTATGACGCTTTCTCAGACTTTTTTTTTTTTAATTTCAGATGAATATGAGAATACAAACGATTCGGTTATGGTGTTTGTATTTGTTAGGTAAGGTCCCTGTTGTAGTTGTGTCCTACAACTATGCCATATACCCTTACATTGTGCCCATTAGGTGGGAGCACACCAAACCCCCTTTCCCCTCCCCCAAATTTGAATTAAATTGAGTTTTTCTCTTGTGTGGGCATGTATTAGTTTATCTAGTATTGATTACACTGGATACTTTTCCATTCTTGAGATATTTTACTAAAGAGAATGTTCTCCAGCTTTATCCAGGTTACTACAAAAGGTGTAAAGTCTCCATCTTTTTTATGGCTCAGTAGTATTCCATGGTGTACTTACACCACAGCTTATTAATCCATTCATGGGTTGACTGGCACTTGTCGTTTCCACCTTTTCTTGTTTTCCATGACTGACATCTGTGAAGAGTACTGGGTATTTTTGGGAAGGTCCCTCCACACTACATGTGGTTTTCCTGACATTTTTTCTCATGTTTATATTGGGGTTATGGGTTTGGGGGAGGAGGGGCACAGAAGTTAAATGCCGTTCTCATTGCATCCGGTCAAGGGCACATACCGTCTTTTTTGAGCCATTTTTTTTACCTTCTGACATTATGAGATGGTCTAGACTCATCTTGTATGAAAATGGGGATATTTTTATGCCTTTCTTATGGAGCTGTTCTGAAGATTAAATGAGTGGCTATAAGGAATGTTTTTTCCCTCTGTATATGTCCATAAATAGTATTTACTTCTTTTTTTAACAGCTATAGCACCAAATAGAACTTGTAGTCAGGCAAATAAGATCCCAGGTCTCGTTTAACTGAAACTCCTCTTAGTCAAGGCTCCCTGCTCTGTCCTTGTGTAGTTTCATTTCTTTTAACGTAGAACTTTCCGTGTTCATTCTCAGAGTATGGATTGCACTTTGCAGTTGTAGCCTGTTGGTGACCTGCGATGGTCTTGATTCATGCACTCCAGCTCCTATTCACTGTTTGACAAAAAGGTCTGGTGTGGCAGATAAGGCAAGGATCTGGCCACTGGTGGCCTCTCCCACTTGCTGTACCCACCAACGGATGAGTCTGTGCGTGTGGCCCCTTCTGTGGTCCAGATTATCAGGAAAGACATTGTTGGATGAGATTCACTGTCAGCTTTCCCCTAGTTTATTCAAACTAGTGGCCTTATGAAAATAAAACAGTTTAGTCAGATTCAGTTTGTTTGCAGAACATCCATTTGCACTCATATTCGTTGCCAATTTTTTTTCTTTAAGATCCACAAACCGGCTCGGCTCCTGTAGCTCAAGCGGCAAAGGCTCCAGCCACATACACCAGAGTTGGTGGGTTCAAAACTGGCCCGGACCTGCCAAACAATAACAACTACAACCAAAAGATAGCCGGGCGTTGTGGTGGGCGCCTGTGGTCCCAGCTGCTTGGGAGGCTGAGGCAAGAGAGTCACTTAAGCTCAGGAGTTGGAGGTTGCTGTGAGCTGTGACGCCGCAGCACTCTACCCAGGGCGATAGCTTGAGCCTCTGTTTCAAAAAAAAAAAAAAAAATCCACAAACAGTTGGTTAACTTTAGTCTGTAATTTTGCCAATATCATTTCCAGAATCTGCTGATCAATCATTTAAGAACTGGACAGTTGCCTAGTGTAAGTCTCGTGGCATTTCTTTGTTGTTCCATATTTTTTTCCTCGCCATCCCTGTGTGTCTCTACAATTTTGTCTGCACCCGATACCTTAGGCCTTCAAGGGGATTTGAAGTCACATGAACATGTCTTTTTTTACCCCCTTTATTTCTGGGTCTGGTTCCTTCATAATGACATTTGTTCTGCCTGTCGGGGTTGGAGAATACTCTTTGAAGGAGAAAGAAAATAAACAGAAGTACAGATAAGTGAATATGATTTCTTGCTGAACCATCTGCTCTAAATTTAAAGACCCATCTTTTGCTGCTGCTTCTTCCTACTCCAAAAATATCTTTTTGAGATCTTTGCTTTTTGTAACCTCAGTCCCTTCTGGGCCACAGCAGGACCAACCCTTTGCTTAGAGGTCTCTGCCACTCTGCTGTATCCATTCTTAAAACAGGTCACGCGTTCTGTCATTCTGTTACTAGAGACTCTAAGTTGACCTAAGAGTTTCCCATTTAAACTAGAGACTCTTCTTTCTTTTTTTCCTCCTGTGTGGTGTTAATGAGAGTGTTTATTTTTCCAAAGCCATGTTCCCTATAATTTTGCATTCAAGCTGTTTGCAGTTGCTCTCATAACATGTAGAGTGGGTCTGTGCAGACCTTCACCGCTGTGCCCTACTGCTGAGAGAAGGCATTCCTCTGGGCATCGTCCTCTTCCTAGTAGCCTGGCTCAGGTGTGTAGGAGAATCTTGACTTCATGGGTCCTGAAGGTAAACACAGTATTCAGAGTTATCTGGAGAGATAATAAACTCACCACTTCCCCATTTTTGTGCCTGGAAGTATTTGGCTTTCAATTATCTTTACTATGTCACCCAGGTAACTCTCTAATAATGGATGGAGAAAACATTATGTCACTTTCTCCCTCCAGCCAGAAAATGTTTTCCCCGTCCCTGGCCTTCTAGAAGGCAGACCATGCTTGGCAGTGGCCTTGTCTGTTGTGTGTGCATCTCTGCTGTGCTGTGCCTGCTCTAGGAAGCCTGGCAGGTGCATGAGTCCAATCCCAACTCCACGGTGCTGCAGGCCGAAGGTGCTGGGGGCTTGACTGCCACCTGGACTGCAGAGGAGAAGGCTGGGCTCAGGCCAGGCTGCAGAGGAAAGGGTGGAGCCCACGCCCCTTCCCCACTGTAGCCAGCAACACATCATTCCCCGAGGGCCAGGCATGTGCCCTGTTGAGTCCTGGGGAGAAGTGCTGGACAAGAGTGGTAGAGGTGTGGGGGGACCCCTCTGAGGATCTGCACACGCTGCCAGAGAAAGTGAAGCATTGCTCAGGCTGGAAAGAGCTTTGGGAAGGACTGAATCTAGTCCCCTATCTCAGGGCAGAGGGAAGGAATGTTGGGAAAAGCTAGCTCTGGAGAGAGGTGGTTATGTTTTCTTTCTACTTTAAGTTGCTGGCTTTTTCCTGAGGACAACTAAGAATATTGGTGGCAACAAACATCACAGGAAGTTCTTGCAGAAAAAAAAAAATGCAGTGGGTTTTCGATCCGAACACAGAGAAGGTCCCCAGAGGCTGACGTGCCTGTCTTCCCAGAAGTGTGGAAACAAACCAGTAGACCAGTCCGTCAGTGACATAGTGTCCTGAACAGATGGGTTTCCTCCAGGGGTCCCATCTCATGGACGGAAGCCCAGGCCCCTCTGGGCCCAGTTAATGAACCTGTCCATGGTGAAGAAAGCCCAGGACCAGGGCCCAGACATTGATGGGGACGTCTGCTGCCTCTTGGTGCAAGTTCCCGCAGACCCTCCTGGGCCATTCGCCCAGTGAATCCCTGTTCATCAGAGGCTGCATGGGTTGTCAGAGCCATCCTGTCCCTCAGTGAGCAAATGAGGACACTTAGGTGCAGAAGGGAAATGGGCTTTGCCCTGGGTGACAGCAGAAGACCAACAGAGCTCAACGTCTGGACCTAGCTCTGATAATGATTACAGATAATGCCTAACATTAAACTGAGCCCAGCATTGAAGGCTCGTGGCACTTGTCTCTCCTTTTTATTGTAACTCTGATATATAGTATTAGCCCTAGATTTACAGATGAGGAAATGAAGAAACAGGGATGTGACTTGCCTGTGGTCACACGGCTGGTGAGCGGGCAAGCTGCATTTGGACTTTGCCCAATGATCACCATTAAAAAAATGTAGCCATCTTTTGAATGTTGTGCTGGGGTCCTGTGTAAGTGTGAACATGTGTGTGTGTGTGTGTGTGTGTGCGCGCGCACATACCCCTGATTCATACAGCATTCCTGAAGGTGGCCAAGGTACTCCACAGACTCGGAAACTGAGATCAAGCCCTGAGCATTGAAATCCAGAGCCCTTTCTACTGTGCAGGGATGTGAAGTCTGTGAGCTTCACCCCTCTATTGAGAGTTGAAGGATAAATGGAGTCGCCCCCCCCCCCCCATTATTCTTTGAGTTAAAATCAACCAAAAGGCTGACCTCAACCCTTCACTGACCCCTGTAAGGATGGCGGCCTTCAGACGACTTTGGGAAATGAGATATTATACCAGGTGCCCCTTGGGTGTGGCTACACATTTTTTGTGTCCCATTGGGTGACCCCATTCGACACCCATGGCAGAAGAGAACAGGCAGAAGTGGCCCATCATTCCATCCATGTAGGGACACTTGTTCTTTGGGAGATGGTTATTCCAAGTGCACATCACCAAAATCCCATCTGAAGGCGCCTGGCTGGTGAGGGCCTCAGCTGTACTAGTTCCTGGGGCTGCTGTAACCAAGTACAACCAGCTGGGTGGCTGAAATCAGCTAAACTTGATTCTCTCACAGTTCTGGAATGAAGGTGCCAGTAGGATTGATTCCTCCTGGAGGGACTGAGGGAGAATCCGTTCCTTGGCAATCCTGGGTGTTGCTGGCTTTGTGGACACGTTACTTCAGCCTCTGCCTCATCTTTGCACAGCCTTCTCCTCTGCGTCTGTGTCTCCCTCTCATTTGTTGTGTTAGATCCCTGGTCAATGGATTCAAGACCTATCCTAAATTCAGGATGATCTCATCTTGAGATCCTTAATTTCAGCTTCAGCGGCCCTATTTCTAAATAAAGTCTCACTCACAGGTACTGGGGTTAGGATTTGAGCAGTATCTATTTGGGTTGAGCAGGGTCCCCTGCCCTATTAATGTTTTGCCATGGTTTATCCACAGGTGAGGCAGTATTGGAAGTCTAATGGTAAATGAGATCACCCCTATAGCTCCAGCCTTGCCACATAGACTAGCAGCTCCCTTCTTGGGAGATATGTCCAGTTGGAAGAGGAAGGTTGAAGGCAAGGCATTGGAATAGGTTTTGGAAAAAGGCAGTCTTATCTGCCCATTTCCAGTAAGCAGGTGGGTGCCCTGAGGCTGGTCTGGTTTAGCCTTCCTTCTGTCCTGAGCAGGGGCTGGATTTATTCCTTCCCTCTGCCCTGAGACAGGGGACTAGATTCAGTCCTTCCCAAAGCTCTTTCCAGCTTGAGCAATGCTTCACTTTCTCTGGCAGCATGTGCACATCCTCAGAGGGGTCCCCCCACACCTCTACCACTCTTGTCCAGCACGTCTCCCCAGGGCTCAACAGGGCACATGCCTGGCCCTCGGGGAAGCTTGTCACGTCACTTATTATCTAGCCTGTGAGCAGCAGCTGGCAATGCGCCCACCTCAAGTTCTGTGCCCCTGACCAGACCAGATGGCGCATAAGGAGCCCAGGGCTCCTCACTCCTACGCGTGAGCCTAGTAGCCAGCTTCCCTTGATCTAGAAACCAAAACCAAGATGGGGTGGGCAGTACATAGAGGGCCTCTCCACAGAGGCCTCTGTCAGCAAACAGGCCTTGCAGCCCCATCAGACAAGCACTATCTGCCCCAAAGTGCTAACACTGCACAGAGCCTGCCTGTGGCATGTTCCTGTACAGCCAGCCATTCCTCCTTTAAGGGCGGGGACGCATTCTAAGAAATGCATCATCAGGTGATGTCATCATCTGCAAACATCAGAGTGCCCTTTGACCTAGATGGCATAGCCTACTGCACACCTAGGCTGTACCTGGTAGCCTAGGCTACAGACCCCCACAGCATCTTACTGTGCTAAATACTGTAGGCAACTCTAACGTGGTGGAAAGTATTTGTGGATATAGATGTATCTAAAATTAAAAAGGGACAGTAAAAATACAGTTTAAAGGATAAAAATGGCACATCTGTAGGGGGCACTTTGCGTGAATGGGTGCTGGGAGTTGCTGGGGGGGGTCAGTGAGTGCTGAATGAATGAGAAGGCCTGGGGCATGACTGAGCACTGCTGTTGTTTTCACAAATGCCATACACTTAGGCTACACTAAATTTATTTTAAAATGTTCTTTCTTCAATAATAAACCAACCTTAGTTTATTATACTTTTTGGCCTTATAAACTTTTAAATTTTTTTAAAACTGGCTTTTGTAATAATAGTTAGTTTAAAACAGTGTATAGCTGTATAAAAATATATTTTCTTCATGCTATTCTATCACCTTTTTCCTATTTTCAAAATGCATTTGACTGGTACTTTCTAACATTTTTGTTAAGACCTAAACACACACATTAATCCTAGGCCTACACAGGGTCAGCATCTCATCAAAAATTTCTGTCACTAAGCAGTAGAAATTACAATCGTATGGGGACACTGTCATAGGCTATCATGCACACAGTCCATTGACTAACATGTCACTGTGCCATGTGGCTGTATTTGGAGCTAAGCTTCTGCAGGCGCTGGTCTCAGACATTTTGGTGTCCATGGTACCCTGCAGTGGCCCTGACGCATGCTGTGTGAGTTACTGTTTACCCTGCGGTGGCCCTGATGCATGCTGTGTGAGTTACTGTTTGTGAATTAATAAACTTTTCTTCTCTCCCTTTGCACTGGGTCTGGTATATGTAGGTGCTAAATAAATGATCTTTGTTTGGGGGGGAGTTTCTGGAGCTTACTAGCTCATGCCCCTGCTTAGCCCTTCGGGTTTTAGAGATTTCACAGCTAATCCCTCTAAGACTGGTCTGGAGAGATTGAATGAACAGACCCCTGGGAGGTCCCGCCCTGAAGGTCTCCCAGAGGAGCAGCTACTAATGAATGGAGTGGGAGTTGTATTCAGAAGGCAGTGGAGGGGAGGTCTCGTCTGCTGCTCCCGCTTACAATGGGACAGCCCTGCGTTTCATCTACCTCTACTTTACTGTCTGTTCTCAGCCTGATGTGGTGTGCCATGGTGCTTGGCATTGCTGAGGAGTTGGGGTGCAGATATGCAGCCTCTCAGAGCACAGTCAGGTGACCACGAGGGGCTTCTGCCCCACGATGAGGATGGCCATCCCCAGGCTCTGTCCTATTAAAAGCCTTGTCAGAGGCTCCTCCTTGTCCCTTGTTCTATGTAAAGTGCTCAGGGCTTTTTGTTGGCATTCCATCGCCAACTACAGAAAACAGGCAGGGGGCCCTGTCTGCCTGGCCTTTTCCTGTGATCTGCTCATGTTGTGTGGCAAGCTCACCTTATCCTGTCTTGGTCTTATGGGGAAAGGGCAGCCCTTCTGCCCCTAAAATGACGAGAAGAGCAGACAAAACCCAGGGGAGCTGTAAGCCAAGAGGCAGGGCTCCCGGACATGGACGTGGACGGGCTTTTCCTACTTCCCTCTGGGCATTAGAAGAGCATTAACTCGGAAGGGAGCAAGGGGTGACCAAATGCATTCAGAGGGGCCCTGGAAATGCTGCTGAGAGGTGGTGGGCCTAACCCTCTGTCGTTCCCCGAAAGTAAGGTGTACTGTGGGTACACAGACATGGGCTCATCTGATCACTCACTCATAGATGATCTCTAAGCACAAGGCTGGGTATGGAGGGGAGAAGCAAAGCCCAGTTCCTCCTGGGGTGGCATCGTGGTTCAATCAGCTGGTTTTTGAGCCAGTCTTTCCTGGGTCCAAGTCCTGTCTCCACCACTAGTTCCTGGGCAACCCGGGTTCAGCAACAACCTCTGTGATATTCAGCTTCTTTACCGTAAGATGTAGGTAAAAATAACCTATTTTATGTTGACTTTTTTGCTTATTAAATAAGATAAAAGCCCTTAGCACTGAGTAAGTACTTGATAGAGGTTAGTTTTTAACAGACTGCTTGTAGGGCATTGCTGGGTATGAATCCTAATGCTCCCAGGAGCTGGCCTGTTCAGCTGCTTCTGAGGCCTCTGCATGGCCAGAGGGGCACACACACACACTGTCCCTTTGTCAGAAAATGATAGTCTCCTTGGACACCACAAAGAGGAGATGGCACCAGCTTACATTCCAGCGGTTCTCAACCTGTGGGTCACGACCCACAGGAACTGTATTAAAGGGCCGTGGCATTAGGAAGGTTGAACCACTGTATTAGACGATGCCTGTGTCCAGCCTGCACCCTGGAAATCAGAGGGATTCCTGAGTCAGTCCGTTTCCTCTCTATATGTTTTTTTTTTTTTTTTTTTTTTTTTTTAATAGTAAGTTATTCTGAATGTCACTTGTGTCAGCCCTGGGACTCAGGTTGAATTTCTCTAGTACCCAGCCCTCCCAAGAAGAGAGGAGGGGCCCTGTATCACTGCACCCGGTGCCTCATGGCACATGCCACTGCATCATGGAAAAGCTGACCCAGTGTCAGCCACACAGGCCTTTGTGATGTGGTCAGACTTACGGCATAGTGGGCAGACAGAACGCTGCACCCTACATCAGGAGATCTGGGTTCTGGTCCCATTTTTCCCACTTGCAAGTTGTAGGATCTTGGGGAGATACACAGCCGCAGGATGTCAGCTTCTTTATCTGTAAACGAGGCAGAAGGATACGACCTTGACTGCACCACACAGGTGCAGTAAGAGCTAGCAAATCTCACCTCCCACTGTACCAGGAAGAAGCCTGTCCCAGAAGGATTGGTTCCCATGTCCCATGCCAAACCCTTCCGTCAAACTATGGCACCTTGATTCCAATTTCAGCAGAAACACAGCAAACACCAAATATCAGAAAACAAAGTGCTGTCATCTAGGCAGACAGAGACAGAGAGCTTCGTGCTTTCCTAGAGGCCTCCAGAAACCTCTTTGCCCTTCTCTCTGCGTCTAGCCCTGGGTCCCCCCTGCACAGTCAAGTTCTGCACTCACAGAGGCACCCACAGAGCTCCTTGCTGCAGAAGTTCCAGTGGCCTAGGAAAGTTTCCCTTTTTAAGCAAATTTGCTCATTTTAACTGGAGGCATTTACATTAAGTTAACTGAATGCAGCAAACATGGGTAGAACATTGATTATGCTGAAAGCAGGAACATCCTGAAAGCTCAGGGGGGGAGGGTAGAGGCAGCTTTTTGAAGGAGGTGACATTTGTGTTCCATCTGAATTTTGTGGGCACAGCTCAGGGAGCTGGCAGACTCAAGTCCAAGTCAGGCCAGTCTTTGTAAGAAAAGCAAGGGCACAGTGGTCAGCGCATGCCACTCAGGAGCAGGAGTGCTGTGTGGACCACTGAGAATGCCTGGATCGCGTTTAGACAGCAGTGAAGAACCCCTGAGTTTTGAGGATGGGTTGGTGTGGTCAAACGCTGGTCCTGGAGAAAGCAGCTCTGTTGGTTCTGTAGGAGACTTGAGAAATGAAGCTCGTGGTGGCAGGAGACCAGTTGGCCTGAGGAATGAATTTCTAATTGTGGACTTTTAGACACCAGCAAGCTGTTGGGGGAGTTACTTTGAGGTTGGCAGGATCCAGAGCCGTAGCCCGGGGGCAGCATCTGACATGCCAGGCCACTCTCCCAGGCTTCTGCCCACACTCAGAGTGTGGCTGCTGGGACTGTCACTCTGGTCCCTCTGCCGGAGGCTCATTAAGGATTTCCCTGGAAGCCTTTGGATCCCATCCAACCTCTGTCCCACCACAGGGCAGCCCTGGGATGGCTCTGGGGTCAGAGCCTGCTGCCTCCTTCAGGTCCCTTTCAGTAAGTCAGAAGCTACAGTTGTATTTTGGGCCAGTTCTTTGGAGCCTCAGCATTTCTCAAAATGAGAATTGATGAGAAGAAAAACCTTGGGGCAGAAAATAGCTCATGCTGTACTATCAGATCACCCCCAAAGAACAACCAAAATGGGTAGCTAAAAATAGCCCCTAAGGCTAGCTGGGGTCCTGCTTATAGAAGTACTGAGCTCTAGACCGGAGGGGATTTAACCATTTTGGAATCAGATGTGCTGTGATTTACTGGGGCTCCTGGTGAGGCTGGGTGTTTTATTAAAGTGATAGATGCTGATTGGGCACGTATGCATAGACATCCAGTTAAATCTATTTCAGTCCAAACCCTGGAAATGAAGGCGGAGTCCCCGGTACAATGGCATGGTGGAATGACAATGTTTTCAAAATGGGGCAGGCCTAGCTGTAAATCCCAGCTCTGTCACCTGTTAGCCAGCTGAACTGGGAAAGTGTCTTAACCTCTGGGAGCTTCTCTTCACCTGTCCGTAAAATGGAACACTAAGAACCATTACAAAGGATTACCGTGATGATTGAATGAAATCTGTTAAACTCACTGCCACAGCAAGGTGAGGCGCCTGTACCTGCAGTGCGTCCTATAAGAAGTGTAATGAATTTTTCTTAAATTATCAAGCCAGGCATTGTTGTTTTGTCTTTTTTTTTTTTTTCCATTGATTATCTCATGTAAGTCCTAGAGCAGCCCTAGGAAGTAGACACTAAAGTTACTCCCATTTTACAGATGGGATAAGTAAGGTTTAGGGATGTGTATACTCTGAGCTTGCTAGTGACTAAAGGCAAGTTAACCTCTCCAATAGGCTGACTTCACAACTGTTCAAGCTATGATCATCAGAGACAGTCTCCTAACAGGGCCCTGCTGAGCTTTTAATGAATGACCTCGGTGGGTGAGCCCCAGAATAGAGGCACCTGATGCCAAACTCTGCTTTGGGTCACTAACATCCTTCCCCCCCTTTCACCTGCCAACCCCTCACCAGACCTTAAGCATGCCATGGAAGTTTAGCTATAGGTTCAAGTGTGCTGTGAAATAAAGTTTGACAAACCTTGTACTAGAAAACAACATTGGAAAAATGCTTTAGGACATTGGTCTGGACAAATTTTGTGCCGAAAAAACTCGGCTTGTACTCGAGTATATACGGTAATTGGGAAATGTTTATTCAAATCTTTTGTCCGTTTTTAATGAGGTTTTTTTTTTCTTTTTTTTTTGCTACTGTTTTAGTTCCTTTTGTGTTCTTGTTATTAATGCTTTGTTGACTAGTTTACAAATATTTTCTCCCATTCTATAGGTTGTCTCTTCACTTTGCTGATGATTTCCTTTCCTTTTATGGGAGCTTTTTAGTTTGATGTAACCCCACTGGTTTTTTGCTTGGGCTGTCTATGCTTGTGAGTTTGTAGAAATTTTTGCCCAGACCAATGTCCTAAAGCATTTTTCCAATGTCGTTTTCTAGTACAATGTTTGTCAAACTTTATCTCACAGCACACTTGAACCTATAGCTAAACTTCCGTGGCATGCTTAAATTTTGTTGATCAAAAACAAAAGTTCAAAAAGGAATAAATTGTGTTTTGAACGTCTTTTAAAAATAACTTAATAAATGATCTTAAATTTTCATGGAATGCCTAAGGTGCTCTCACAGCACACCGGTTGAAAATCATTGTTCTGGTAATTTCATAGTGTCAGGTCTTAGATTTTAGCACACTCCATAATCGTCAAGATAAGGAATCAGTCTAACTGTTGATCAGCAGATGAATGGATAAAGAAAAGGTGGCATATATTGTATATATAATGGAATATTATTCAGCTATAAAAAATGAAATCCTGTCATTTGTGGGAATGTGGATGGAGCTGCAGGACATTAATGTTAAATGAAATGAGCCAGGCACGGGAAGACAGCTATTACATGTTCTTACTTCCATGTATGACTCAAAAAAGTTGATCACCAAGGCAGAGAGCAAAATGATGATTAGCAGAGGAAGGGAAAGGTAGGAGGGAGGAATGAAGGAGAGGTTGGTTAATGGATAGAAAAATACATTTAGAAGGAATAAGTTTTGGTGTTGGATAGCCCAGCAGGGCAACTACACTTAACAGTAATTTATTGTATATTTCAAAATAGCTAGAAGAGAAAATTTGAAGCATTCCTAACACAAAGAATTGATAAATGTTTCAAGTGATATCTCAGTTATTCAAATTTGATCATTACTCATATGCTAGTATCAAACTTAGTATCCCATAGGTATGTACAACTATTATGTACCCATACAAAATTTGAAGAGTTTGGACAAATCAAGAAAAATTGGAATCTCAATTGCAGTTTTTCAAGGAGAAGGAATGAGCTAAAGAATTAAGCTGTCACAAATAGGTCATGACCAGCCTTTTCCATGTGACCTGTCTCCTGCATTAATAAAAGAAGAGCCATGTGCTCAAACCCCTTTTATAAAAGACCTTATTTCTTTTTTTAAACAATGTTAGGTTTAATTTATGTACCATAAAATCAACTTGCTTTACGTGTACAATTTACAGTGTTGCACAACAACCAAATATTAAAACATATACAACTCCCCTGCTGTTTCTATGTTCCAGCGGATGAAAAGTTATGTGTTAGCTGTGTTGAGCCCAAGACTAGAAAG
This sequence comes from Loris lydekkerianus, assembly GCA_963574355.1. Taxonomy (NCBI): domain Eukaryota; kingdom Metazoa; phylum Chordata; class Mammalia; order Primates; family Lorisidae; genus Loris; species Loris lydekkerianus. The sequence goes on from CAUYPK010032769.1 coordinate 24,268, forward strand.
TTTAAAATAAGGAAGCTTTCCACAGGTGAAAAGTTTCCCTAGCCTATTAGGTCAGGCAGTAAAGGAAGCAGCTCAGAAGCTAGGAAGCTCTCAGGAAACTTTCCTTAGTTGGGAGTACTAAGCTTTTTTATGGGCAGCAGTCACAGAGGTGAAACTGCTATAACAAAATACCATAAATTGCATAGCATATAAACAAATTTAATTCTGAAGGTTGGGAAGTCCAAGATCAAGGCCCCCCTTCTGCTTCATAGATGGCCATCTTTTTGTTTTCTATGAAGGCACTAATTCTTTTGATGAGGGCTCCATCCTCCTGACCTAATTACCTCCCAGTGGTCCCACCTCTTAATATCATCACCCTGGGAGTTAGGATTTCAAAGTATAAATTGGGGGGTGTGGCAGGAAGCAAACATTCTGACCATAGCAACACTTGGCCCAGGCTTCCTCCCAAGGATACTGCCAAGTGAAGTCAGATGGTGTGAGCATGATTGAGCTGCACGAAGCTATTTGTGTTCTTTGTAATTAGCCTGCTTTTGAAGGAAAACTTAGCAGTGATAGAGGCAGAAATTGGACTTATCTGCTCAGCGAATTAGGCTTCAGATTGCAAACCATGTGAGTCCATCTCTCTACCCCCACCTTACTCCCACTTTCAAATATGAATCAGATGGTTTACTCTGTTCTACTTTCCTCTTCAAAAAAGGAAAGCAGAATGCAAACCTAATTAAGACAGCACTAAAGCTCTGTAACTAAATTCATTCATAGCCCAACTGTGCTAGGGCACTAAGCTTCCTTCCCTCTGTCCACTTCATGTTGCAAACCTGGTTCAAATCACTACCGTTCATCATTTATCCTCTCATTTAAGTTACTAGAGAAATTTTAAAAGAATTAACACTGCTCTTGTCACACTTGGTAGGGCCACAAGCTTCCAGCCACTTTGAGATGGCATGGAGACCCCAGGCTAAACAGAGCCCCTGAACACCCTCTTTAATGAGGTTGCGGGAGACACTTGGAATGTTCTGTCCCAATGGTGGTAACAGCCTCGTTCTTTTGGTGGTCAGAGCTAGAAAATGGAAGGATCCCAAGTGAGACTCCTTGGAGCTACCTACTAGTTCCCACTTCTTCCTCACTGCTCCGAAACAGTGCTGGTTGTGGAGTCCTTGACTTGTCCCTCACAGCCGTGTGACCCAGGACGTGCAGAACCTCTCCAAGCCTCACTTGCTCCATCTGTAACACACTGGGTCAGAGACCTGTTCCCCAGGGTGGTTTCATAGTGATTCACAAAGAGTTGAGGGTACCTACTCCATGCCAGCCACCGTTCTAGGCGGTGGAGAAACAGGGGGGGGGTCCTGCCCTCAGTAAGTCCATGCTATAGTGTGTGGTCCTCACTCAGGAGCAGCATTATCTCCTCCCCCACCAGGGGACATTTGGCAATAGCTGGAGACATTTTTGGTTGTCACAGCTAGGGGTAGAGGGGCTACCAGTGTGTAATAAGCAGACGCCCACCATGCCGTTCGTTAGCCTACAGCGCACAGGACGTCCTCTCATGCCCAGAATTACTCACCTGGCCACTTCATTAGTGACGAGCCTGAGGAACCCGGGTCTAATAGACCAATCCAGATGTAGAAGCACATAGTTTCAGTGCGCTGTGACAGGAGTTGTGAGAATTAAATAAAATACCCTATTCACAGTGCTGAGACATGGTGGTTCTCAGTAAAAGGCCTTGCCCTACTATTTTTTATGTACTGCTGAGCTTCTGCAAAGACCCGTGTTGGTAACTAGTAGTCAGAGAAAAAAAGACAGCTATTTCACAGGAGACGTGTCATTCCAGGTGACAGAAATCTGGCTCCTGTGATCTGGTCCTATTCTGACTTTCATTCCCAGGTCTGTCTATCCAACGACCCATGTCAACAGGTCACAGGGCCACCAGGGCAGAGGAGCCCCAGAGGAGGAGTGAGGCCTGCGAGGGGAAGGAGGCAGCCTTAAGCAATGCGTGTTCCTATGCCTTTGACTCTTTCTCATTGAAACCTCCCATCCCTGACACGAGCTCTGCTGGGGGAAATTATGAATGAGTCACCAAGTGAATCACTGGGGAAAGCCTTCCCGAGAGCGGTGGCTGAGAACCCACCCGGGCAGCATAAATCTGCTTTCCCGGTGCTTTCCTTGCCTCTCCCTACAAAAGACTAAAAATAAAATGGAAGAATGATTAAAATGACTTGCTGTTATAACTTTCATGCTTTTGTGATATGAAAATAAGGTAAAAAATTTGTAAAGAAGCCAAACAAGGAGACTATCTGAATCAGAATTCAGGAAGGTCGAGCGTACTGTTCTCTACTGTTATGTTGGCATCAGCTGCATTCAGAACCAGCTGCTCCAAGCAAGTCATCCTCCAAAAGCGGCGAGGGCGGAGCAGAAAGAAAACATGGCCTTGGATTCAGAAAGCCAAAGTCTCACCATCGTGAGCCTGAATGAGACTGGTCTTGAGACTGGTATTGAACTCCTGAACTCAACCAGTCCACCCACCTTGACCTCCCAGAGTGTTAGGATTACAGGTGTGAGTGATTTCTCTTAAGAAATCAATCTCCCTGAGCATCTCTGTTTTCTAGTCTGCAATATGGGTTTGGATCCACTGTTGTTTGGAGGGTAAAGGAGTTCAGGCATGTGAAAGGGCTTTGGATGTGAAACAGCCTTGGGTATATGATAGTAGCATTGTGGTTTTGTTTTTTGTCTTTTAAAGACAGGCCCTGAAAGTTATGTCTGGGGTTTGCTTTAAAATGAAATAGAAGTGGGAGGAGGGGGTGGGGGTATAGACTAGTGTTTTTCAGCCTTTTTTAATCTCATGCACACTTGAACCTATAGTTAAACTACCACGGCACACTTAAATTATGTTGATTAAAAAAAAAAAAGAGTAAAAAAAAGGAGAATCCTGTGCTTTGAACGTCTTTCCAAAATAATGATCTTTAAAAATTTTCATGGCACACCTAAGATCTTGTGGCATACAAGTGTTTAAAAATCACTGGTCTAGACGAACATCGACCACAACTTTAATGATAGCCTTGATGGTGTCGTATGCCTGGGCCTCATTATTCTAGGCTGTTCACTCTGCTTTTTATATTTGAAATTTTTCATCATTTAAAACATCTGTCTTTTAGGTATTTTTTAGATCTACTGAACTGTATATTCTTAAAAATGGCTGATAGGGTAAATTTCCTGATATGTGAATTTTATCACAATCGGTAATTTAAACCGGCCATTTATATGGGGCACAAGGAACATGGGCAGACAGTGATATCAGAGGGAGAAAAAGAATTGCAGGATGAGAAGGGCACAGCTGTTCTGCACCCTTTTCTGTGACTTTGGTAAGCATAGCCATTGGAAGGAGCAGGGCTCTCCCCCAGCTGGAGCCATTGGGGAGAGGGGCTGTAAGACATCAACTTTGGTGGGGACGTTGGAAACACTCTCCTGAGGCAGCTAGGCTGGGCAGGATGTCGGGGTGCAGGGAGTTCACAGATGGAGGTGGACGAGGGAGGAACAGCAGAGCTCCAGTGTTTCTTCCTGGAAGCTGGGCATTGCCTCTGTGCCTGCCTGGGAGCGTGAGGACAAGGCAGGGTGGCCCCAAGCAGGGTGAAGCCCACCGTGTGCAGGGGAAGAGTCAGAACACACCTTGTCTCCCTTGGCTATAACCAAGACAGATGGAAGGTATTCAGAGGGCAGTGTGGAGGGCTCTGAGGGCTGGGTGGAGTAATTTGGATTCAGGAACAGCTGAACTGGGACCTATAATCACTTCCTTTTTAGCCTTTTAAAGAATATATGTCAGAGGAAAAAACAGTGGAGTGTTTTAAAGCTAAGTGTCACCCATCTCAGAATAACTGACCTCTAGCACTAGGTTTTACAAAGTGACTGGCAGCACTGACCGCTTTCCTGATGGAGGATGTGTAGGCGGCAGTTCCCAGGCTGGACGGTGGCCTTTTCTCTGGCCCCAGTTCTTCAGTTGTGAGACTGGGGACATGTCGCTTCATCTCTCGGGCTCTCAACATCCCTATAAGAGACTCTGATTCGCTTGGTGACTGGACAGTTCATGATCATGGGCCAAGGCGTCCACATTTTCTGGAGTGTCCCTGGTAGGCGTATCTTGCTGGGTGTGTGCTAGTTGTGATTAGGGGGCCTGGGCAGGATGAGCTCTCCTTCCACTGAATAACTTCCCCCTAGAACTTCAGGAGGTGTCTCAACCAGGGGCCTGTCTTTTTTTGATCTGTCACCGAGGGTACAGTTAGTGGTACAAGTTGGCTATTACCTGTGATGCACTTTGTGTGAGATGCCTAGCTAGCAAAGGCAAGGCTTGTATTTCTGGCTTTTTCCCTCACAGATTCCAATAACTATTTATTTATTGACAGAGTCTTACTCTGGCACCCTGAATAGAGTCCTGTGGCATCACAGCTCACGACAACCTCAAGCCTAGACTCAAGTGATCGTCTTACCACAGTTTTGTTTTTTGGGTTTTTTTTTAATTTTTAGTAGACCTGGGGGGGTCTCATTCTGGCTCAGGCTGGTCTTGAACTCCTGAGCTCAACTAATCCACCCACCTTGGCCTCCCAGAGCGCGAGGATTACAGACGTGAGTCACTGCACCCGGCCTTTCCAATAGATTTTCAGTTAGTTAGTTAATAGGCCTCAAAGGATTTGGATGGTGCAAAACAGAGGCCTTTTGAAAGAAATGAGAAAATCCAGGCCCAATAAGCATAACCACTGTTCTGTTTTATCCCTCTTTTTCTTTCATCTTACTGGAGTTTGATTTATCTATTTAGGAGAGTCAGACCTACCTAATCTCAGATGATTGTTCCGTCAACCTTCATTTGGTAACTGTTTTCTGTGTCCCTGCCCTGGACTTAAGCTCTCAGGGAGATGACGCAGTAGCAGAAGTAGTTTTCAAATTTTATCGGTAGGTTTATTTTATTTTTAAATTTTATGTCATTTGATTTGAAAGTCTTGCTTTGTCACCGAGGCTAATGCATGGCATGATCATAGCTTACTATAACCTCAAATTCCTAAGCTCAAGAGATCTACCTGCTTCAGCCTGCTAAGTACCTGGGACTACAGGTGTACACAACCACCCCAAGCTAGTTCTTACTTTTTGTAGAGATGGGGTCTCACCATGTTCCCACAGTGGTCTTGAACTCCTGGGCTCAAGTGACCCTCTTGCCTCAGCTTCCCAAAGTGCTGGGATTACAGGTGTGAGCCACTGTGCTTGTCCAGGACTCTTTTAAAAACCAAAACTATATTGATTTCCTGAGACTTCTAACATATTACCATGTCACAGACTTGGTGACTTAGAACAACAACACATTTACTCTCTCATAGTTCTGGAGTCCAGAAATCTGAAATCAAGTTGTCAGAATAGCCATGCTCTCTTCAAAAATTCCAGGGGAGAATCTTGCTCTTTCAGCTTCTTGCAAGTCCAGGTTACCTCGGTTTGTCTCTGGCCTTACAAGCCACCTCTTTTCCCTCCTCTCTGTGTCTGTTACAAGGACCCCTATGTTTATGGCACATTGGAGTAATCCAAGATGATCTCATCTCATGATCTTCAATTACTAAGTAAAGTCACAATCACAGGTTCCAGGACATGGACATATCTCTTTGAGGACCATCATTCAACCCCGTATAGAATCCTTAGTCCACAGGGCAGAAGAGAGAGAAGGACCTTGTCCTCCCTACATTTTGCACTCTCTGCCTGGTCACCCTGCACCAAGGCCCAGTTTGCAAACTGGAGGTTTAGTGGGGAAAGCTGGGAAAGACCATTTGGAGTCAAAAGTCCTAGGCTGGGAAATGAGCCTGGTGCTTATTCAAGACCCTTGACGTCTTGGTTCCATCATCTGTGAAAAATGAGATATTCATGTCTACACTCCAATGTGGATGCGGGATCTTATGAGACCAGCAGTTCTGAGGTTGGACCTGGAGCTCAGTAGCGTTTGTCTGTCCCTCCTCATCCCACGACACTCCTCTCCAGGGCTGTTAGGGGAACACTTCTGGCTTCATAGAAAGGTTGGTCCAGGAACCAGTGAATAAGAAAGTTTATTCTGGCTTTCAAAGAAAATCAAGAGCTCTAAAATGATAGGGCTCAGGTTTTTATCTTTTCCCCTAGCAGAGAAGAGAGAATACCTCAAGCTTATTTGATTCTCCATGCCAGAGGACAGGCTGTGTTAAATAGATCCTTAGCGATGCCCACACACCCCACCGCCAGCACCGTAAATGGAGTGGGAGCCCAGAAGGCCTTTGAGATCAGCTGCAGCTTTAGTGGCTTTTGAGCAGAGTTTCCCAGCCTTGGCACTAGGGACACTTTAGGCTGAAAAATTCTTTGCTGTGGAGACTGTCCTGTGCATCATCAGGGTGGCCGGCGGCATTTCTGGCCTCTGCTCACTGGGTGCCAGCAGCAACCTCTCCCCCATCGTGAGAGGCAGAGCCGTCTGCAGACACAACCCCTTGTTTCCTGGAGGGCAAGATTGCTGCTAGTTGAGAACCAGCTCTTTAGAGAACCAGTTCTCTCTCAAGCCAGCTTCTCATGTATCAGAACTGGACGGTTATTTTTCTTGTAAAATTTTTTTTGAAAGCTCAGTTTTCTCCGTTCCTGGGGCTGCTGAGAGGAGTCTGATCTGTCCACTTCAGTTAGCCCTAACCTGCACAGAGCAGTCAGGCCGGACTCTGCCTTCTTGCTGTGTACAACCGTCCTCTGCCTCTCCCTCATCTTCACGCAGAACCAGAAGTGATTTCCCAGAAAAAGTAAGGCTCACAGTGCTTGTTCCAATTATCAGGATGGCTTCCCCAGTTCTGATCTCAGAGGAGCCTTGAAGGCCCTGCCAGGTGGATGGTACCTGAAGACCTGCCATCTATCCCTCTGTCCTATTGCCCACCCACCCCCTTTTTGTCCTTAAAGGCAAGCATGAAACAAACTTTATTGAGGAAGAGAAAGATAGGTTTACAGAGTAAGAGCAAAATCCGGGCTTATAGAGTAAGATGCGTTCACCGTAGACTGAACGGCATTCACAAGGACAAGGCAGAGGGGCCACCTGTTGTCTTCTTAAAAGGGATGTTCCATAGCAACCTCTCTCTTCCATTCTCCAATCTGGGGATTAGAACCCTGCCAGTCAAATTTCTCGGGAGAAAATCACTGTCTGGATAGATGAGTTTTCCAGAAAAGCTGCTGTCTTCCAGGACTGAGAGATGGAGAGTTGAGCAGCTGACGTTGCTTCCATCTAGGGCTCTTGAGAGCAGACCAGCCTGGAGGGAGGGTGGCTGGGAGCTGACACAGCTCCCTGGTGGGCACCCATGTCCTGCTTCCTCCCTGTGTTGAGCACAGTCACTTCTGTCCCTTCCCCTTGGTGGGCACTTGTGGTTATGGAGCCCTCAGTGAAGAGGATTCCTAGTCTTCTGCCTGGAGTGCTGAAAGGCTTGAGAAATTCCTGGTAGTTTACATCGACACAAATCTTAGAAACTTAACGGGGGTGGGGGACCATCTTCTCTGCTTTCCTGTCACCCTTTCAGCCCTGGAACCTGGGCACTCAGCTTCTACTTGAACGCGTGTGGTGGGGAGTGTCCCACTCCGTCCTGAGACAACCAGTCTCCTGGGTATAATGCTGCTTGTCCTCTGCTTTGTCACAACTACCTCCAGAACCTGTTCCTGGCTTCAGGAGAGACACAGCGGTTGAGCTCTTGTTCCCTGGGACAGTGCTGCTTTTTGAAGCTAAGGCTCTGCCGTCCCTTTGTTATTGCTGCCATGGCTTCTAGACCCCCCCTCTACCAGCGCATCACCCAACACGGCATGACCGTCTCTAAACGCCTTATTCCAGACTGCCCGTGCTGGTGCTGAGCATATGAGAACATGTGGGCCGCCCCTGTACCCCTAGCCCTGTGGATGACACTGAGGTTGCATTGCCTCACAGATGGGGACTTGTGCTGAGACTCACATCTAAAGAAACTATCCTTGCCTTGGGGAGCTCCTTGCACTGGCTCACTGGATCCTTTGCATGAACATTGGTAGCTTTATTTCATCCTGATTATTTGGGTCCATGGATTCTTTATTTTATTCATCCCGAATTCTCAATTTCCCCCTTGTATATTAACCTTCCCTCTCAAATGGCTATAACATGCCACGTACCCATCATGTGTGCAGAGAACAGGAGAGGCATGCCACTTGGCGAGGCCATCCTGCTCGGCAAGACCCCACGTACCTGCTCTACTGGCGTGAGGTGGTTCGGCCAGCTCTGTGTCCCAGCATCATGTGATTTCCCCTGAAGTGCACTGTGTGTGATTTTGTCCAGTCTGTACTTGCCTCACAACATAATGTGTTCGTGACTTCCCCCCATCTCATCAACCTTCCAGCTCTATCAGAAAATCACCGAGGAAATGGAGTCGGTCCAGCCTGACTCGTTCCTGCTGAACTCTTTCCACTCCTGACGGTGCCGGCTCCCTTCTCAAGGGATACATAAATCCTGGGTTTAATAATTCATCCTTGAATTTCTCTAGACTTGAAAATCAGAAGACTGTCATGTAAGCAAGCAGCCGTGTCCCCCTTACTGATAAATCAGGGTGAAATTTGCATTTCACGCACACCTTGACTGCTTTCCACAGTTCTTCAAACAAGGCCCTGTGGCTCAGGGGCACTGCAGAGGCCAGGCTGCAAAGGGGAGGGGATGCAGCTGCTGTCTTGCTGGCTGGCACCTCCGCAGTCTGCTTGTCCCACTCAAGACCTTGGGACACGAGCTTGGCCTATAGGCAGGAAGAATTTCTGTAGCTGCAGCCCAAGTTTTACCACAGACTCGGGGCTTTGCTTCTGTTGCTTCTCTGGATGTAGAATATACTTCTGATGGTGGGATTTCAGCTTTATTCCAGAATCCTAGCTCCTAGCTCTGTGTTGTAGCCTGTGCGTGATTGCCGAGTCTCTGCTCCTTTGCTCCTGTTCAGGGTTCTGGGCCTGAATCCATGGATAGATAGTGCCCCAGGGACCTGGCCCTAGCCCACCCTTCCTTCCCCCGATTCCTGATTCGGATTCTTTGCTCACCCTGACTTTGGTGCTCACTGGCCGCCTTGGACACTATATGTTGGCATCTGAGCCGGACCAGCCTCTGCCCTTCAGGGTGCCCTCCTATGAGGGAGTCCAGGTCCCCCTCTCTGTCTCAGCGTCCCCAGCCTGTTGCCAGAGGCTGGTCCACCTAGTGCAGTGTGTCATATCAAGACCCTGCCCCTACCTGTGACAGTGCAGGGCAGAAGTCTAGACTTTATATTGTAAAATAGGGTGTGAGCAGCCAGCCCACTGTCAGGTGCCCCTGACAGTTTGAAACAGGGGAGAAGCATGATTAAAGAAGTTCTAGATGGCTGGGAGCCTGTAGAACAATGGATAGGGCACCAGCCACATGCTCCAGGGCTGGTAGGTTCGAACCCAGCCCGGGCCTGCTAAACAAACAAAGTTCTAGAAAGTTGAATTGAGTTAAGTACAGACTGTATGAGTTTGGGGGAACTTGAGGCTGGGGTATCAGAAGGTCTCCCTTCTCTGTTAGGGCATTTTGGAGATGGTCATTTTCTTGACAGACTTAGCTTAAGGACAGTCATTGATAATCACAGATCTACCAAATTCATATCCCTGATGTATCCTCCTGGAAGTGAGCGAGGGCCACCCTCATGACCAGAGTCCATCCTTCCTTGAAGTGCACAGCCCCCACTCGGGTGAGACAGGCAGTCCCCAGCATAAGAAGGTGTCTGGCTCCCTCTGGTGACAAGAGGACACACCTGAGCATTTGCAGCCATTTCCACCAATGTATAGAGCACACACTTGTTGAGTCTAGGAGGGGTAAACTAAGGCCAGAAGTCCCTCTACTCTGTGACGATTAGAGTCCCACATAGACTGCCTCTGTGCCACCTGAGTCCAGTTCCGCATCCCTCAAGACCAGGTTATGCCCCAGAGCTGGGTCTCCAGCACCCTGCAGATGCTGGCTCCTCTGGAATTAGGTTTCTTTAAAATTAATACCGAGTTAGGATGATTTCCATGGCCCTCAACCCCTTTGCTGCTGTTTCTTCTTGCTGAGAGGTCGGTGGGAAGAAGGGCAAGATCCTACAGGACCCAGCTCCTGTGCCACCGTGGGGCAGCAGGCTGGTACTCTAGCCTCTGTGCCTCAGTTTCTTCCTTTGTACACTGTAGATGAAGATGCCTATATCTCAGAGCTGCTGTGAGGGTTAAATTACATGCAGTGTCTGGAGCCCCTGGCACATGGCAGGTATTTAGGTATTTAATGAAACGTCATTTTGTTGTTACCATTAGTGATAGCATCAGTGGGGCTAGACCGAGGTAGCAGTGGGCTACCTGCTCTCACAATTAGGTCGCCACATTTCCATTGGGTGATCACCCTAGTATAAGAGTAAGAAATACCAAGAACTGTAAATTGACTTTCAGGGCCCTGTCCACAGGGCGGAGCCTGCTCCTGAGCTGGCTGGCACGGGCCTAGCTTAGAGCCTGCTGCCTCCCTGAGGTGTGGGCTCACCTGACATTTTCTGAGCCTCAGTGACTCCAGGTGGCACTTTTTAGTGGAGATCTCCCTGAGGCCCCTGTGATGGCATCTAAAGTATACTTAGAAGATGCAGGCTGTCCCCCTGAAGGGAGCGCAACAGACTTTTTCCATAGGTGACTGCTCTCTGAGAAGCAGCCAGCCCACTGAGGGGAAATTGGTACTTCAAGGCCCTGAAAGTCCATCAAGGATAGTGGGCGCTGAGTCACCTCTGGTGCAGCGGCTCTTGGGAAAGAGGAGAAACTCGTCTTCTCACCCGTGATCCAGCCAGAAGCCAACCAAGATGCCAGGTGACCCAAGGTCACATTCGCACCCCACAGCCACCCTCCGAATCCGGACCGGTCACCGTGAGGTCTGCTGGCTCGCTTTCTCTCAGCTGCCCTCACGTCCCACCCCCAGGGTTGTCTTCCTGACCCAGAGCTGGAGCAGGGCAGGCCTGAGCCATCCAGGCTCCCTGCAGCAGGCACGTCGGCACCTCTCTCTGACCAGCCACAGCTCAGCCCTGTCCTGCAGAGCCTCCCCCAACTGGCCACTTCACACCCTCTCCCACCTCGCAGCCTTCACCCGTGCCATTCCTGGACTGCCTTCCACCTGCCTCACTCTTCCTAAACCCTTTCTTTTTTTTATTCCCCTTCTCATTTACTGTACATGTGTCTTTCGGCGAGTTAGCATCTCTGCACTTCACTTTTCTTAAATGTGAGCTGGGAGTGTTATCTGCTCATGGGGTTGTGGTGAGCAAGGGCAAGGAAAGTGCTGGAACCCAGCTCTCAGCTTGCTAGGTGTCAGCGCCACCCTTCCTGCACCAGCTCCAGCCCTGGGTCATAAATGAGGCATTTGCCTCCCCTGACCTTCTGCTGTTCTCCCACCACATCCAAGCTCACACTCTGAGCAAATGGTTTGCCTTGCATGCGACATTTAGGAAACTTATTCCCAAGCCTGCCCCCTGCTGGGCATGGGCAGGGCTCCAGAGATAATATTAAATAAGACCAGGGTGCCATATATCAGAGTTTCCTGCTGTTGCATCCTGACATCTGGGGGTCCTGGGAATGCCTCATTAATGTTCATTGGCTTGTCACATGCATCTGTGACACCCCACGCCTCTTGGGTGGCACACTATGGCCTGGGGGTTTTCGCTCTCTCTCTCCCACCGGCTTTGCTACATGTAGCCTCCAAAGCTGCATTAGCCTGCCACAGCTGTTGTAACAAAGGGCCAGAGACCAGGTAGCGCAAAAAACAGACTTACTTTCTTACACCTTGGAGGCTGCAAGTCTGAGATCAAGGTGTGGGCAGGTGTGCTTCCCCCAAGGCCGCTCTTCTGGGCTTCCACTTGGCCGTCTTCCTGCTGCTGCCTCACGTGGTCAGTCTACTCTGCAGCCCTGGTGTGTCCTCTTATTCGGACACTAGTCAGATTGAACTAGACCCATCCTAAGGCCTCAGTTTAACAAAATTGCCTCATTACAGATCAGTCTCCAAATAGAGTCACATTCTCAAGTACTGGGGTGCCAGGCCTTCAGCATGGATTTGGGGGGTGGGGGAGGCAGAGTTTATTAACAACATGTGAGCACAGGTCACTGCCAAGGCTACAGGGCACAGCCTCCTGACGCTGATCCTTCCGGCAGGGACTCCCAGCTCAGACTTTGGACAATAGGCCCCACCGTCTCTTCACTGACCACTGCCAGGGTAGGGCCAGCAGGGAGCCCCGAGAAGACCTGCATCTGATAGGATGTCCCCAGAGAGTGTCTGGGAGGATTGTACTTTGCTCACAAACAGGATGTGGGCCCTTCAGAGGGGTGCAATCTCTTGTTTTTGGAGGCTGGGTTTCCTGTCTGTGGCTAGCCAGCCACAGAGGCGTGTGCCCTCACCCCAGTAAGGGCTTGCAGAGGCTGGAGAGAAAGAAGCAGCTTCCGTTTGCTACCTGGAGAAACCAAGACTGGCAACAGCTTGCCAGTGAGCAGCATCCTGAAATGGTCTGGCCTTGAAGAATGGCATCTACCAGAAACAGCCGTCTCTGTGGTTCTAAGATTTTTTAACCTCCCCCAGTCCGGGGGGGGGGGGGGGGGAATTATCAGTTTATAGTTCAAATAAACAAACTTGGGGATCCATCCTCCAAATAAAGGGCTGTACCACCCCCATAGAAAAGAGGATTTTTGTTTTGTTTTTTAAATAGGGCCTTTGCCTTCCCTGAACCTATAATTATTATGACATGCCCAGTACTTTTGTTTTTGCATCTTGGCAGACTATAAGCAGAATGATAAAATAAGCCTCATCCCCGATGCTATAGCAGAAGAGGGAAGACAAAGGAAAAAGAAAATCTAGGAAGGCCCTTTGGAGGAGGTGAAATTTAAACATTCATACATTTGAATGGTGGGTAGGGCTTTGATGAACTGATAGGGGCCCAGAAGAGGGAGAAAAGCAGAGTTGAGGACCAGCACCAGCAAGTCCCAGAGCCAGGATAGCACTAGGGGATATAGCTGGTGTCCCAGGGGTCAGGCAGTCCTGTAGCTGAGTATCACATATGTGGCAGCACACAGGGCTGCTTTGGCTGACTGCATAAGAGAGTCAGGTTCTGTCCCCATGCTCGGCAACCTCGGACTGGCCATACCTGGTGACTGGCTGCCCCTTTACCTTGCAGGACAGATATCAGATAGCCTCCATGCCCTTCCCGTAAACTTCAGGCCTGGATGCATTTTGGATACCAGCGGGTTCTTTGGTCAGTGCCATGATACTGCTGGTTCTTCTTAATGGGAAAGAAAGCTTGATCAGGGTGAACAAGGAAAGAGTCTCTAGTCCTGGTAGAATCACCTGGGGATCCTTGGCAGCATCCCAGACCAGCTTCATCAGAATCTCCAGGGGTGGCTCTCGGGGATTAGTATTTTTTTTTCTGAGACAGTCACATTATGTCACCCTCAGTAGAGTGCCATGGCATCACAGTTTACAGCAACCTCAAACTCTTGGGCTTAAGCAATTCTCTTGCCTCAGCCTCCCAAGCAGCTGGGACTATAGGCACCTGCCACAACACCCAGCTATTTTTTTGTTGTAGTTGTTGTTCAGCAGGCCTGGGCCGGGTTCAAACCCGCCAGCCCCAATGTATGTGACCAGCGCCCAACCACTGAGTTACAGGCGCCAAGCCATGGGGATTTGTAAAATTTGATTCTTAAAAGAAGGTTCCCAGGTGATTCTAATGTGCAGCCAAGTTTGAGATCCAGTGGGGAAGTAAGTGTGATCATGTGGGGAGAGTGAGCTAGTGGGCTTAGCAACATTAGTGTCTGGTTCTGTTGATGAACTCAGCAGGAGATGATTCTGTCACGTGTGATGCGCTGCTTCTGGCACACGATACACACTCGGTGCTCAGTGAACGGTCACTTCCTCTCCCTCCCGCCTCCTCCGTTGCCTCCTGAGACAGAGGCAAGGTCAGTTGTGTAATGCTGGCGGGCTGTTGGCAGTGGGCACTGGATAAATATGTTTCTCAGGTCCTTGCTGTTTATGGGTTATGTTTTATTCATGTACTTCTGATGCAGAACAGGCTTTCTAAGGGGAGAGCTTTCTGCCTGCGGTTTCAAGGATGTGGGAATACATTTGTATAAATTGAGGGCACGGAAGGCAAATGGAAGACAAGAAAAGCAAAGCCCTGGTGGAAGGTTTCATAGGCAGTGAGGAAGTGCAGGGCAAGGCGTCCACCAGCCTGGACCAGTTCTCATTTCTTGGCCAGTGCTGCCCTCTAGTGGCGAAGAGCCACGGCCAACCTGCGTTCCTCCTCACTTTCCACCAGAGGGACCATCTAGGATTGAAATTACCTACCTTGAGGCCAACTAAGGAAAGAGACACAGGCCCGTAGGGAAGACCACCCCTGCAGGCCTTCATTCCCTCATTCCTGAGACCCAAGATAATTCTAGAAAGCATCCATTACATCGCAGACATTGGAAGCTTTGCGTGTATACATGTCCTGGCCGTTCTGCATGGTAGCTATTCTGATTCCTAGACTCAGAGCTGGAAAGTGAATCGTGCAGAAATTGGGAAGTGTAACCAGGACCCCTCTCTGGTTGGAATCAGGTCTGGCTGATCCCAAAGTCTTCATCGCTGTGTCGTAACATCTGTTTTTCTAACAACTAGGTCCTGAGGCCTTTTCAACTCCACTTCTGCTGTGGACAAGCTGTGTGGCCTTGGGGCAACTAACTGACCTCTCTGAGCCTTTATTGTTCCATCTACAAAAGGATATCATAATACTTACCTTATTAAGGAGTCACAAGAACTATTGTTTGACCTCAGATATATCAGAAGGGAAAGAGAAAGACCTGAAGTAAATGATTGCTTCAGGATGGTGGATAATAGTGTTTCCCCCTTTCTGAATACATGACCTTTACAGTCACACAAAACCAAAGGATTAACTAGACCACTGTCTTTCTAAAGAGGTGGTTGCCACCTTTAAAGGACCCTGTGATGACACTGGGCCCTTCAGAACAATCTCGTATAATTGTTTTAACGTCAGCTGATCAGCAACCTTAATTCCATCTACAACCTGAATTCCCCTGTGTGCCTGGGCACACAGTTTGAGACCTGCAGACTTACATGAATGTGATTTACAGAAGGCCTGGGCACAGGCAAGGATGCCAGGGCTAGATCACCACAGAGGTCATCCCATTCCCACACACGGCCCCTGCCCCCTTTGTCTAGTCATCTTGTCCCTAGGAAGCCTGGTTAGTGTCCCACGCACAGTGTGCTTGGCCTGGGAAACCGTTTTCCTGGACCCTGGACTACAGTGGCTTCCCAGCAAGAATCTTCTAACAGGCCTGGCCCCACTCCTTCTGAAGGTGGCACTAGGAAACTAGGTAAGGAGGGTGACGTGAGCTTTGAAGAGAAAGACTAGGGCCCCAGGTGCATGTGGGCTTTCAGGTGCGGGAGAGACGTGGAGGTTCCCTACTTTACCTTTCCTGGATCTTTCTGTGTGCCAGGTGCTGTTGTAAGAGGTTTGCAAACACAGGGTCATTAAATCCTCACCACACCCCTGTGCATTGTCTGTTATTACCTCCATTTTACGTATGAGGAAACTATCAAGGAGATAAAACGTACCTTATCCACGGTTCACAGACCTGGGAAGAATAGAGGTGTCCATGCTCTGTCCTGGGCTTTCCCCTTAGGACCTGAGAGAAATCTGCCTTGGGATTCCCGTCCCCCCTCCCACCGCACCTCCCCTCTAAACCCTGTCTACTACAGGGTGGGAGCACGGTGGGGCACCTCAGTGTCTCTGCTCCCTGTCCCGAGCTCTGCTCTTCTCCCTTCTCTTCGCCCCTCCCCACCCTCATCCTTGACTCTGCAGAACACAGGGCACACAGGACTGGGCCACTCGAGAACATTCTCTCCCTCACCTGGAGGCACCAGCCCTTCCCTCTGCACACCCTGGATTTCAGAGCCTAGTAATCTGTTTCTCTTCCATTTGGGCAGGACATTTGAGGTGGTTTTTGCTAAACAAGAACAAAATCATAGCCTGGTAGAGAGAATGAATTAAAGGGACAGACAGGGAAGCAAACTCAGAAGTAACCTTTCTGTGAGCTCACAGCCTGCTTCACATGACCTCAGGGGACAACTTACCCCGAAGACCTGGAGCTGTGCCCTCTGAAGCCACTTCATTTGAGTTACTGTCCTGAGATATTTGAGGTAAAAGGGGGTGCTTCTGGTTGCATAAAGGTCCCTCCCACATCCTCGTGACTACGCTGTCTTTGGAGAAATGTTTGAGAACTTGCTGCTGCAGGGTTGCCTGGACAGCTCTCTGAGGTGCAGTGACTTACAGAATGCCGCTAGAGATTGCAGCCAGGGGGGAAATGCCCTTCACAGAAAAATATGTGTGCCTCACGCCTTTGGTTTTCGGAATTGAGTCTCGTCAGGTATCCTCTGAGGTCAGAGGGGAACTCCATCCTACTAAAGTGGGACCCCACAACCTAGACATGAACCCAAATGCTTCCTTAGAGGACGTGGCATGGGAGACACTCTCGGCTGGGTGTAGAGGCTGTCTTGGTGTGTGGTGACACCACCCCGGGCCACTGTTGTCTCCTGTTTGAGCCACAAGCCAAGCTCACTGGCCAGTCTGGGCTCTCTGGGGGTCCTGTGGACAGCCGAGGTCAGCAGCTTGGGGGACGCCCATCCTTCTTTGCTCGAGGGCAGGAGGCCAGGGCCTGGACCCCCGAACTGTCCCCTGGAGTCTGGCCAGTTCTAACTCTAATCCCACCATCCTCACCAGTGTAGGGAACAGCACAATCTCAGCACAAGCTCTTTAGCTCATTGATGTTCTCTTTCCCCCCCAGTGATTAAGTATTAATGATAATTTTCATCATTCAGTCTGTAGGGCACAGCTCAATGGTGATTATGTAGTTTGAAGGATTTATTTAATTTTAATGAAAGGAAGTCATATTATTATTCAGGGAAGGGCCGCCCAGGGGCAGAGCTGATGGCAGCGGTGAGTCAGGAGAGTATGTCCTGTCCCCTCCGCAGGACAGTTGTGTTCCTGTGCCCTGTCTCTCCTATTTGGGAGGTATGACCAGTTAATTTGTTTGCTGAGCTGTATTGACGGCTCTCCAGCAGCCTGTGGCCTGGACGGGAGAGCAGGCCTGCGGCAGAAAGCTCTTAAGCCTGGGTGGGCTGGTGCTGTTCCTGCCTGGACAACTGCTTTGTCCCCTCCCTCCACATCTCTTCCAATTGCTGTTTCCTCCACCCACAGGAGGCAGCCAAGGCCAGTTCTACTCCCTAACTTCGCTGGGGACAACCCCCCCCCCCCAAATACGTCTACCTACCTGAAAGATCCCGTGTTCCCGACTTGCCCAGTAACCCCTCCCAGTTTCCGCAGTTATCCCAATCTGTTACCACAAACTAGAGAGAACGTGCTAATGATGTGGGTGTTGCTGCTCTCCAAAGTGGCACGTTTTCATTTTTAAAAATTCCTCTTATTAACAGGAGGAAGATCCAAGGGTCTCTGGCTGGTTATGGAGAGACTGTTTGGAAATAGTTGAACTTCAGGTTTCAAATCACGGAGAAAGATTATGCTGAGGATGGATTCAGCCCTTTTCCTGGGATATAAACTATCTCTTTTCATTCTTTTCTGCATCAAACACTTTTATAAGCCTCCTTTCAAGGGATTGCTCTGAGGTTCTGGGTTCCTGGTTATAAATTGGGAAGACATGGCTTCCTTTGTCTGGTACTTAAAAACCATTTGACTTCCTGTCTACAGTTCAAGTTGTTTTTCCTCTGCTCCAAATTAACGAGTTCTACGAAGGCCAGGATTTTTGACCATTTGCATCCATGGTCCTTAACCTGAAGAACAGTGCTTGGCACATGGAGGAGCTCAGTAAACGTTGGCTGAATGGGTGAATATTTGATTGGTTTCATGAGATCGTCACTGCGAGGTTCAGGCTGAGCTGGTCTGGTCTGTCTCTGCAAACAGACCAGGCTAGCGCAGTAACCTCCACTAAAGCTGACCCTGTTCTTCAGATGCCTGTATGGACCTGTTAGCATGCACCCATCAAGCTGTCTGTTTGACTGGGATTACCTGGGTATTGGTTTTCCTTAGGAGATGGCCAGCTTCAAAAAGGCAAGGCTACTTCTTTATCCTGAGGGTTAAGGGCATATCAGTGCTCAGGAAATGTCTTCCAAAATGAAATTTAATTAAATAGATTAAAAAAAAAGATGTGGGTTTTAGTTTGGGCTCTGTGCTTTTTCCAGAATGACCTAAAAAGTCTGTGCAAAATTCAAAATTATAAATGCCACATCCATCAGCTACTTAAGGCATCAGGCAGGGCCTGTCATCAAATCAAATCCTACAGAAAAGCTTAAGTCCCGAACGCCTGGGATAGCAACCATAACACACCAGTGTTATGACCTCAAAATACTGGGGTAGAAGGGCAAAAATCCAAATTAACAAATACCTAATTAAATGTTCTCGAAGCATATCATTGTGTGAACTTTGTTATTTGCAAAATGTGGGGGCTCGTAAATATTTCATTACACTTGAAAAAAAAAATTGTGGCTTAGATTCTTCTCACTTCACAAGAATTCCTGAGTTTGCACAATGAGTGCTGAGGAATCTTAACCAGCCATAGAGCAAATGTGTTACATAAAGCCAAAGAAATACAAAAGCAAAATTATAAAAATCCTTTCCAAACTTTTTTTTTTTTTCTTTTTCTTTCCAAACTTTTGAGAGCAGAAAAAATATTTACTGATAGATGGTGGATGGATCATGGGAGATAGTCCTCTAAAATGGGCAAATGTCCTAAAGCCCACAAATATTTCAGAGCAATCTACCAAAATACCGAAGAATTCTACCGACCATAATATGCAGTGTTTCAGTACTGTTTCCCCAAATTAGAAATACTAAGTTTCCTCTTTAGGATTTTTAGATTAATTCCTGTAATGTCATTTTGTATAATCAGATATCTCATCTGATCAATGTAAAATAATCTTCTTACCCTTTGCTGATTTTGCTCATTGAATGGCCTCTGTTTTATAATCTAATCTTTCATCTTCTTTCAGGGATCCTATTCACGATGCTGGTATTTGGACCAGCCTGTGGGTTTATCCTGGGCTCTTTCTGTACCAAAATCTACGTGGATGCAGTCTTCATTGACACAAGTAAGGAACATATCTCAATTTATAATTGTTGTCTGGAAGCATTTCTTCCCTCATAAAGAGGCTTGAGCCTGTGGGTTCTAAAACCTTGTTAGTAAGAGTGAGCCTTCATGCACCTGCCTCCATACCTTGGGCCTCCCTGAGATTCCATGAAAAGGGCAGGAGTACTGGTTCATTCAGAGTCAAGTCTGAGCTCTGCCAGCTTCTACCTAGGGGCCAAATAATCTCCAATAGTTGGTTTTACTCCTTAAATCTTTATTTTCCTCATCTGTAAATTCAGGGTAATAATAGTAATTATGTCTTCTTCAAAGGGCTGTTTTAAGAATTTAATGGTAGTGTATATGTAGAAATACCCCCTGGCACTTACTCAATGAGTGGTGACCCCTTAATCTATAGGAGACCCTATTTTCTAAACCGAAATTTGAAACACTTACTCTGGAAGAGCAAAGGTTCAGGTGAAGTCAATAAGGCAGAGTGTTTGAAAATCCTTTTATGAGACACTGTTGTGGTGGCCTTTGTGAGGAAACATCCACATTTAAAACCGTTGTATACAAAACTTGTGTTTTTAGCAGGAAAAGAAAATGTATTTGTCAGAATGCTCTGGGGCCCCCCAGTGCATGATTCTGGGATTGAACAGTGTCAGATAGGGTGGGCTAGGTTACACTGTGGTGACTAACAGTCCCCAGAGCTAAGTGATTTTATACAACCAAAGCTTATTTCTCTATCACACCACATGTCCAGTGTGGGTTGTGGGGTACGGGGAGGACTTGGCTCTTGTGATCACCTGGGGGCCTAGCCTCACAGAAGTTCCATCTAATCCTAATCTAGTGATCAAAGTTAACATCACCAATAATGGAACACATCAAAATGATGTACCACCTGAATGCAGTGAGGAGCCCAGAGAATCACTGTGAGATTACTGTTAAAGTAACACTGCAGTTCGCACAGTTGAGAAGCCAGGAAACCAGACTGTAGCAAGTTCCACACTGGCCCATGAAGCTTCTGCTCAGAAGTGACACATGTTGTTTCCTCTTGTTTTCATCAGGCAAAGCAAGTCACTTGGCATATTAATTTTCTATTGCTGTATAACATCAGTCTAAATCTAAGGACCTGAAAGAACAGATATTTATTATCCGACATTTTTTTCTAAGGGTCTGGAGTATAGGAGCAGCTTCACTGAGCGGTCCTGGGTGGGGGTCTTACATGAGGTGGCAGTCGCGGTGCTGCAAGACGTGGGCCTGGTTTGAGGTCATGTCAAGGCTTCCATGAGCCTTTCTATAGGACACCCCTGGAGAAGGTGAGAGATGGCACCTGAGATAGGAGCCACAGTCTTTTTATAACCTAATCTCAGAAGTGACATCTCATTCCTTCTGCATTCTATTTGTTAGAAACTAGTCACTCGTGCAAATCCTCTCCTAAGGAGAAGGAATTATTATAAAGACTTGTAAATCGTGCAGTGGGAATCTTTGAAGACCCTCTGAGATGCTGCCTACCATTTGTGGTCTCAACCCTATCCCATCCCAGAAAATGAACACTATTATTTCCATATAGTTTCATGGGTATCGAAGCCACGTTTCCTTTCCCTCGGAAAACAGAAGGCAAGAAGCCATTTCTGCTTTTTTCTCCTCATCATGCCGATCTATTCTCAGGATCAATAAGAACTCTCAGTCCCCGGGTTCTCAATCCATCATCTCTCGACAGTGCTAAATTAACTAATTCACCCCAAAGAAGTAATGTGGTTTTAAATCCAATCAAGTCGCTTTGTGATTCACTCCATTAATCCCACTGATATATTTACTTGTAGCTAATGATGTTACGAATTTCCAAGTGGAACAAAAATCAGATGCAGCCGTATTTATTTATTCTTTTGAAGTGCTGTCTGTTCGGGAGGTAATTGAAAGCAGCTGCTTTCCAGCACTTGGCTGTCCCTTTAACCCCTGTTCCTTGCAAGAAAGGTGATGGGTGGGCTGGGAAGAGAAATAACCCACAAAACAAGTCGGCTGCATCTTGGTCATATGGACCAAAGTCCAGCTTCCACCGCCACACCAAGGCAGCAGAAGAGCCATGAGAAGGGAGAATTCCTGTTGTAGTGGGCAGCTACCTCGAAGAGTAGCAAAGTGGCTGGGCAGCATATTTTATCCTCAGAGTATCAGTGGTGGCCTTGAACCAAGGCCTAGGAAGAACCAGAATCTCTAAGCCAAAAAGAAGCTCAGACATCATTCTCTTCCAACTCTTTTGCTTTACAAAGGAGAAAACAGTGGGTGGCGCCTGTGGATCAAAGGAGTGGGGCACTGGCCCCATATGCCAGAAGTGGCAGGTTCAAACCCAGCCCCAGCCAGAAATTGCAAAAAAAGAAAAAAAAAGGAGAAAATGGTGTCAGAGAGAGGAAGCAGTGTACCCAATCAAAGTCCAAGGGGCATACCTGTATCTACGTAAAACCTGCATCTCCTGAACCAGCATGCAGGTATTTCTACTTAAAATTCTTCTCTCTAGACTCCTACTGAGAACAAAATAGCGTGTTTTGTGGGTACCTGGAATGACCCAAGGGATCAGCAGGTGGCTAACTGGAGAAGACTCAGTCTTACTGCTCAACTTGTCCTCAGTTTGCTGAGACTGTTCCTTCTGTCTGGAATGCTGTTCCCATCTCTGTTCAACATCTTTTTTCGCCCTTCAAAGCCCAGTGTGATGCAAAACCATCCATGGGTCCAGGTTTATTGGCGACCTGCTGCCTCCATGTGTGTAAGACAGACAGGCACTTTTCCATTCTGATGGCAGCCTTCACTGACAGGTGGACAGCAGATGTCCCGAGAGCCACTTCTAAGGAAGGGAAGGACGCATTGCCAGTCACAGTCCCTGCATCCTTCCTGAAGGCACAGTGAGGGCTGGATGGACGGCTCTTTACCAGTAGAGGGCGGAAGAATATCATTTATTCTACTAGGGAGTCTGCCACAGAATTCTATAGTTTTCATCAATTTTTATTGTTCCTAATCTTATGGCTGAAACTTGTCATCTGGGAGTGGATTTGAGCTGTATTTGAGCAAGGGGGTTCTCAGTTCTTTAAGCCTGTTCCATCCTTTCCTCCTTTACCTGAAATAGAGCACTTCATTAGGGCTGTCTGAGGAATGAGCACATTGCCTTAGGTGTGAATGTACAGGGGCTCACACACAGCCACTGTTCCTGAAATCCCAGCTGAGATCGGGGGTCCAGGAAAAGCAACAGGTTGGAATTTTTGGCCACGAGGCAGGTCGACCGAGGGCCCTTATTGTGGGACACATGGAGGAGAGCACCTGACATCCCCCAGGTTCCCTGGCAGAGCTGAGGGGGCAGCCTTGAAGGGGAGAGTCCTCAAGGACCTGGCTGAAGCCTGTGAGCTGATCAGCTGGGGGTGCAGGGAGGGTTGGTTCTGGGAATGGCTGGCTGTGGGGGAGAGACTCCAGGGTACCTGGCCTGGCCAGCTCCACTGTCTGTGCTTAGACACAGGGATTCTGCAGCCGCTGCCATTGTGTTTGTTCCCGTGTGGCCCCCTGTGCCCTTCATCTTAGGGAGAATAGATTTCTTTCCTGTGAGCTGGAAGAGGACATGATGGTGTCTGCAGAATTTCTTTTTTAGAATATCTTTGTTAAACTGAAATCCAGCTAAGAACAGGACCTTGAATAAAGGAGGGCTTGTTGGCAGAGCATCCCCCTAATCATGGAATCAGCTGCCCTTAATAGTGTGGGTTTATCAGAAGATGATCAGTAAAACAGTAGCCAGGAGCAGATCACTTGTTAAAGCTGGGCAGAGACGGGCTCCCTGGAAGCTCAGAATGTTCCCAGGATGTGTAGATCCTAATGGTTGGAAGAGGCATCATTGCACAATGGTGAAGAGTTCAAGCTCTGGCCGGGTGCGGTGGCTCATGCCCGTGATCCTAGCACTCTGGGAGGCCGAGGTGGGACAATACTTGAGCTCAGCCTGAGCAAGAGTGAAACCCCTTCTCTACTAAAAATAGAAAAATTAGCCAGGCATTGTGGTGGGCGCCTTGTAGTCCCCAGCTACTCAAGAGGCTGAAGCAGGACTTCTTCTTCTTTTTTTTTTTTTTCCTTGCAGTTTTGGCCAGGGCCAGGCTTGAACCCGCCATCCCTGGTATATAGGGCCGGTGCCCTACTCCTTGAGCCACAGTCGCTGCCTAACGCAGGACTTCTTAAGCCCAGGAGTTTGAGATTTCTGTGAGCTGGGTTGTGCCATGGCACCTTAGCCTGGGCAACAGAGTGAGGCTTTTGTTTTATTTTGTATTTTTTTTTTTTTTTTTTTTTTTTTTTGAGACAGCATTTGAGCATTGAAATGAGATCTGTATTTGCATCCTGACTATACCCCTTACACATTTTACGATCCTGGGCATGAGCTAATCTTACAGATCATCTAGCACAGTGCCTGGTGTGTAGTCAGTGCCCAATAAACGTGAGGTATAATAGTGAACCTGAGAGGTTAGCAGTTTCCACAGCTAGCAAGGGACGTGGCAAGGATTCATCCTCAGGCCCTCAAAATCCCCCTCTTGACAGAGCAGCTTGAATCCCTGAAACCTCTCCAAGAATTCAGCCAAAAGGCTGCCCCTTCCCTAGAGGCAGCTGAGATGACCTCATCTCAGCAGCACATCCAGGCAGACTCGTCCTAAGGTGAACACCAGCCGGCCTCGCAGACGGCTGCACGGCATTTGCAGCTGGAACAAGATACCGCCATCTGTTTGCTTCACAAAAAAGGTCAACAAGCTGAGAGCCTCCTGCTCTGTGGTCCTGAGGGCTGGCTGCTATTGCTAGATGCCTTCATTTCAGACTAATTAGCCCAACGGCTGGGATGCTGCGTGTTCTGAGGCCGTCCTTCTCCCTCAAGCCCTCCTAGTCTCCAGTTTCTAACTAGGTTTGTAACTGAATAATACTCTTGGAATTCTTGAGTCCCATAGCAGACGTTTGATAAAACAGGTTAAATTGGTAACTGAACTTTCATATATATATATATATATATATATATTTAATATAATCCATATATATATATATATGTGTGTGTGTGTGTGTGTGTGTGTGTGTGTGTGTGTGTGTGTCCATAGAGTCATGGTAGTTCATACACATCAGCAGGGCCCAGGAGGAAGAAGTCAGTGTCTCAAATTTGCTTTGACCTGCTTTTCTTATGGTCTCAGGTATCTTCAAGGCAGGGCTGGGGATGGGTAGATTAAACTGGCTAATCCTGTTCCCAGTGATCTTGGAAATGGGTGGAAATCTCAACAAGCCCCATATGTTCCTTTGACCGGCAGCAGAGAACAAACAACTGGCAGCAGCTCGCACAATTTACCCAACAAGAACAACCCAAAGTCAGATGCCAAAGTGGAAGTGTTAGAACAATGGATATCGTAGAGGAGAAAACCCTTCTATGCCTGTTGATACCCAGACAGAGGTGGCTCACAGTATTCCTGCCCAGCCTCGAGACAGGCAGATGTTTCCATGATGGTGCATACAGTGTGTATGAGTCTCCTTGCTCTCTTCAGCTCTCAGGATTCCCCCTCTCCTCTCACCAACTCCCCCCAAAATTAAACAGCATCTTTGCTTAGTGCCTGGGATGACTGTAAGTAGACAAGTGGCCACAGGGAGCTTAGTCTGTCTACTTAGAGTGCCCTAAGCATGTCACACCTTTGCTGAGGCTGCCCCCTCATCCTGGGTTGCTGTTTCCACTCCATTCTTTTCAACTTCTTTCTTCATCATGTGTCTGGTTTCATTGGAATTTAATGCATCTAAGTAAGTGAGACAAGTGGTGCTTTTCAATTTTGAAAGCAGTCTTCACCCAAAGGCTGAAATGGCAGTCATTTTTTAAAGTCAACCTACCGATTAGAACCAGAGAGCTAACACAATACTTTTGTTATGCCAAGCCTGCCCAGGACCGCTGCTCTTACAGATTTTCATTTCCTAAGTCTGTTGCACTAGTCAAGGTAGGCTAGGTTATGCTGCAGTAACAAACAGCCCCCAAATCTCAGTGACTTACAATACTAAAGATTTCCTTTTTGTTCAGATTCAGTTCAAGTCAGTGGGGGACATGTTCACTGTAGCCCGTCAGGTACCATCTTAGGAGGAAATATGTTCATGGACCAGCCCGAACATATTTCCATATGGAGTGACACATGTCTCCTCTGCCTGCATTTTACTCTGTGGCACGTATCCACTCCTGACTTGAATGTGTGAGGTGGACCCCTTCTTGTTCTCAGAAGAGGAAGTTCACAGGTAGACAACGATACTGTCTGCCAAGCCATTCTCTGCTGGCCCGTAGAGAACCCCAATAGTCCCAGACCCAGTAGTCCTAAACAAATATCTCTGCAGCATAGATGGTTGCCAGACAAGTGGAGGGAGAGTTCTCACCGCAGCTAGCCACACTGCCTCGGACAAATATTATTTGTCATAGAGACTGAGAAAAGTACCTCAGAAAAGACATGTGTCAGACTAGGTTCCAGCATTAACCAGTTGTCTTCCAAGATCATGCTGAAATTTCACTCTGCTCACCAACGCCAAAGGCGTCACACTCCATGGCTGAGTGGCTTCTCCTCAGCACATGTTTCTCTCCCTGCCACGGTGCTCTGGATAATTGAAATGGAGGGGAAAAAAATCAATATTTCCCCAAATAGTCAGTGATGATTTTCTTGGATCTACAAAATACTGCTCTCTGCCCACCTTCATGCAGGCCCCTTCTCTTCCCTGCCCGGATGGAAGGCCAAGCAAACTTTGGTTCTGATGTGACTATGACAATGCTGTTCTCCCTGGCTCTCAAACTGGGAGGGGAACACCAGCTTTCTATGCATACATGCACACCTGCAGGGAGCAAGCAATGTGTTCACACAAACAGCAGCCTCCTCCCCCGCTGCCCCTGGCCCCGGCATGTTTTCTGACACATCAAAGTTGTTAACTTCCTAACTAAAATACAACTTTCTGCATGGTGCTAATTTTGTTCCCACAAACAACTGCTGGGATTCCTCTCTTTACCTGCACACATCTGCCAGGTTTTCAATTCCCTCTTTATGGAGCTCACAGACAATAGAGGGAAATTCTTCAGTTCCCTTTTGCTGTCTTGTTTTCATTCATTGCCTGGCAGCAGGTGAGGAAACACAGTAAGTGACTAGTGAAAAACATTCCTGTTCATCTCCCCAGGCAATTTTACTTCCTTTTCTTTTCCCTCATTTGCATAAAGATGCTTTCAAGATCACCTTGGGTTTTCCCATGCCATATCCTTTTAAAAAAAAAATTATGAAAACTCCCCTTCCTATACAAATATATGTAAAAGTAAAAATATGCGAAGGACCTCCCGTGTGTCAGGTGGTTGCTGCTTTTTGCCTCTAATCCTTACAACTATCCTGGGTGGATGTCATCTTTATTTTGTAAATGATTGCAGCTATGGCTCAGGGAGGGTAAGGAACTTACCCAGTTACGGGCTAGTAAGTGGCAGAGCTGGGATTCAAGCCCTCACAGCACACACTCTCCCCTCTTCAGCATGCAGCTACGCTGAAGAGTCTGGTCTGCTGTAGTGCAGTGGTTATGGAGACAACAGTATTTCAAAGGCCACTTGCCAGCTACTGGAAGATCCTGTGGTCTTAGACCCATTTTACAAAGCACAGGAATTAGTCATTTACTGAGGGCCTATGACAGAGTGGTAAAGAACATGGACCTTGGCATGTGAGTGAATGCCTTTGTTTCAGTCTTTAACTCAGTGAACCTGGGCAAGGCATCTAATCTTCCTAAGCCTCAGTTTCTCTATGTATATAGAATAGGGACAATACAAGCTCTATCTTGTAGGGTGGTGGGGGACATTAAGATATATTCTGTATAATGCCTGGTGCAGAGGAAGCCCTCAGTAAATGATGCCTGGCGTCATCATTAATGTTAGCTGAAGAGGCATCAGGGAGAGCACGTTACAAATGGTGAAGTGCTTGTTTGGTGCTGCCGTCATTACTCTTCCCAGAGCTGTCCATCCATCTGGACCAGGCCTGCGGCCCTGTTGGTCTTAGCTCATACACCAGATCTCCAAGCATCTCCCTCGGTGCTCCAGGGCTATGCTTTATCGTCAAGGAGACATTTCTAAGCAGCTTGTCTGGGAGTGCTGCTATGCAAGGCGCTGGTAAAGAGACAGTAAAAACCCTACTAACAGGGTAAGCTGTGGTTCCTGTTCTCACGACTTCAGCTGGCAGAATCAAAGGAACAGCAGTGCAAGGCAGTGGAGCACATGCACGGTGCCTTTGAGCAAACGAGCTCGTTACAAAGCTTTCGAATAGAGGGCTGGTGCCAGAACACAGTTGACCAACAAGGTTTGAATTAACACCTCCCCTGGCAGCTTGAAACCATAAATAACAAGCCTGCGTCGACTCAGTTCTCAAGGATTTACCAGGCACTGTACTGAGCACTTTGCCATTTGGTCTTCCCAGCGAGTCTATAAGGTAAGTACGGCAGTCATCATTGGTGTTGGGCAGAAGAGTAAACTGAGGCACAGAGTTCAAATCAGTAGCCTGAGGTCATACAGAGATTAAGGGGGAGGGTCTCAACCCCAGCAGCCTGGCTGCCGGGACCATGCTCTTACCCCCATTCTGTGCCTCCACTTGGAAGCTGTAAACCTAATTTAAGACCAAGAAAGAGGTGCTGAATCTCATTAGCTGTTCTGGGGAGACCTAGAGTAAGTAGAAAATCTACCTTTGAACAACAAATGTCTCTGTGTTTTGTGAGCACACCTTGGCAGCTCTGCCAAGTCAATCAGTTCCAGCCTAAATTCAGAGACTGTCTGGCTTCTCACTGTTTTTGTTTAGACTGATAAAAATACAGGGTAGACAAGAAAATGAAGGAGGGAATGTGATCAGTCTTAAGCTTTGAGAGAAACAGAAGCCCCGTTGTAGAGCAGCAGGCTCGCGGCCCCACAGCCCATCTTCTCCTCCCAAGGCTGTCTGTAGAGAGGCTGGCTTCTCCGTGCACTTGACGTACGTCCTTGGTGGCGTCCCCGGCTCCCAGCTGCAGCTTCTCCCACTGAGCTGTGCTCTTTCATTTGCAGGTAACCTGGACATCACCCCGGATGACCCCCGCTGGATCGGAGCCTGGTGGGGTGGCTTTCTGCTCTGCGGTGCCTTACTCTTCTTCTCTTCCCTCTTGATGTTCGGGTTTCCACAGTCCCTGCCCCCGCACTCAGACCCCGCCATGGAGAGCGAGCAAGCCATGCTCCCCGAAAGAGAATACGAGAGAGCCAAGCCCAGCAACGGGGTCCTGAGGCACCCCCTGGAGCCAGACAGCAGTGCCTCCTGCTTCCAGCAGCTGAGAGGTACAGGCAAGATCATCGCTGTGGGCAGAATAATGGGGGGCTGGGATGGGAACGGCGAGGGCAGGGGTGGCCCTCAGGACCAGGCACTAGAGGACTTGCGCTGAGGCAAGATGATACTTAGTTTGCATAATTTGCCACCACCAGGCAGGTACTTCACTTATTCCTGACATGGAAATGACTTGCCAGGTACAAACCAAAGTAAAGCAGCTACCATTTATTGAAGGGACCCCGATAGGACTCGACGTATAACAAACGTAAGTGTCTGTAGAGGGGAAGGATGTGAAGGAAGGGAGGGACGAAGCTGAATCTGTGGAACTCTTTTGAACTCTTTCAGGCCACTTATGAGCACCTTGAAGGAATAAAGGACTTTTGAAGTTGGCAAAGACATGCTTTAAAAAGCCACCTCCAAAATGCATTTCTTTAGATTCGCTCTGTCCTTCCGTCGCCTCCACTAAAGATGAGAGATGTGTTCCTCCCAAAAGAAATATTAACCCAGTCTTAATAACAGTCACACTTTAGAAAGCAGCAAAGCTCTTGCTATCATTTTTAGAAGCCGGGGGGGGGGGGGGGATGCAGCTTTTCTGACAAAATGGTGAGGCACAACAATGCTGCAGAATGAAAATGAGAAGCCCACCCCACCCCACCCCTGCTTGCTTCTGTATTTTCCTTAAAGGCGAGGAAAATGACAGGGACGCTGAACATAGGCCGGCAGCTTCTGAGGTGGCTCGGCGTCTGTCGGGTGAGCTACATGTGGTTGTCCTTAATGCACATGACTCTGGTCCCCTGAAATAACTGCCTGGATTTTGGAAATGAGCAGGCTGTTGCAGGCAGGAGCAAGGTTGAGGGATGGGAAAAGGTAGACAGTCACCTCTTACCAGGAATTGAACGCTCAGCCGGGCCAGCCTTCAGCAGCAGTAGATACAGCCTTCCAGAGCCCAGTGTAGACATCTCCTAACAGTGACAGTTTCTTTACTGAGCTTCTTCATAAGGAGATGCACCTTCTGTAGAGATGGTTGAGATTCATGGAGGGAACCTCGGGCTGCCTCGTGCCCAGCCCCCTGTTCTGCTCCTCCCCAGCTCTGCAGTCATTAACTTCTCCCTGCCACGTTTCCACAAATGTAAAAATTGTAATAACGCAATTCCTCACTGACAGTGCTGTCCTGGGAATGCAAGTACAGCCGCAGAAGACTGTTAACTGTGCCTGTTAGTCATGAGGAATCGGGAGAACTGGTGCTGCTTCTGAAAAGACTAATTGAATAACCTGCTGTCATGTCTGACTTCGTGTTCCAGGATAGTTTCTACCAGTGCTGTAATCTGGAATTGTCCATAGGAGATCTTAAAATTCATTGCTCTGGGTTTTCCGAATGCATTGGTAGATGAGAAGGCTGCCCCGTCGGTCCTCTGAGGTTGCTTTGGCATGGACCCTTCATGTGTATGTGCTTAATAAGAGGCCCCCAAATAGCCTGCCTTCCCAGGGCCCTCAGCAGGCAGGGGATGTCTACTGTTTCTCTGATAGCCTAGCCAGCTATAGAAAGTGTCCTGGTAACTAGACTCGTAGGAGTAAATTGAGGCGGCGTGAGAGTGGGCCTTTGGGAGGACCCCTGGCCCCAGGTGAATGGCAGCCTTCTCAGGGTTCTGGCCCTGTCTTCCCAGGGCTCTGACTGCAAGAGCTGCACAAATAATCTCTCGTCTTTACCTATGGGGATACAACGATGAAAAAAGATGCAATCACGCTGTTGAAGAATTGACCATCCAGTGTAGGACCAGACTAGCAGATCAGTGGGGACAGCCTGTGGTCACAACTGCAATAATGAGCACACATCGGGGATTACAGAAAGAACCCCCTCTCCCAGCCATGAGTCGGGGGTGAGGGAAGGTCAGAGGCATTGCTGAGCCAAGTCTTAGGGGCTTTCGTGGCTTCAGAGTTCGTGGGTTATGATTCAGTTGCTCATTAACTCACTCCACCCAGTCAGTTCCTGAGACCCTGTTAGGCCCCGGGGCACAGCCCTGACCGAGGCAGCTTGTATTCCACTGGCAGAGGCATGCGGGAGCAAGGTCAAGACTGTGCCAGAGTGAGCACGTGCTGGGTTGGCTGTGGTGAGCTCGCAGGTACACAACTGGGTAGATGGGTCTGAGACCAGGTTGGCCATACTGATCACCAGTCATGATCTATCCACACATGGGCTTCGCTTCTACTAGTTAATGATTTTTGACTTGGAATTAGCAATTTCCAGAAGCAACTGGTCCACTAATGGATCTAAAGGATGCCCCAGCAGGAAAGAAAAGTGTTGTTCCTACAAACTCCCCAGGAGTCAGAATGCAGTGAGGGGAGCTATTATGCTAATACGTTTCACACGTGCCATTACATGAAGTGGTTGATGGCTTCATTTCTTCACCTGGGACAAATGCTTTCACCCTGTGGGCATTTCTGCCAAAACACCATGTAGTACTATTTGACATTCCCAAGCTCTTCTTCATCCAGTCTCCAGCCTGGAAAGCCTAGGCTGAAGATGCAGTGCACTACACAAGCAGTATGCTGCATGTGTACGTATGCAGTGTGCTATGCATGCCACGTGCTACACAGGGCACACACGATGCACTACACGTGCAGCACACCACACATGCAGTGTGCTACATATTTGTGGGTACTGATAAGCTGAGCCACACGGTACATAACAGAGGAATTCACCTTCTCCCAACACCTATATGTTGCAATTTCTGGTGTGTGTTGTTTGTGCTTACAAACAGTTTTCTTCTTTTGCCATCAGTCTGTGTCCCCTGCCGTGCTCTGCAGAGAGCAAAATCCCCTGAGAAGAGCTGGCATTGTACAAGAGCAGCCTCTCCAGCCCCTGCTGAGACTCAGACAGTCTTCTTCATACACTTGGGGGAGCAGAGAGATGCCTGCTTTGAGGCAGGTCCTCCTGGGTTAAGATCCAGCTCTCTGCCGAACGTGCCATGGTCACGTTCTGTAACTCTTCCTCATCTTTTAGCATATGGTTGTCTGGCTTGGTTTCTTTGTTTAAGAGACAGGGTCTTGCTCTGTCACCCAGGCTAGAGTGCAATGGAACTCGAAACACCTGGGCTGAAGCTTCCCAAGTAGCTGGACTACAGGTGCATACCACCACACTTGAGTAATTTTTCTGTAGTGATTGGGTCTTGCTATATTGTCTAGGCTGGTCTCAAAGTCCTGAATTCAAGCCATCCTCCTGCCTCAGCCTCCCAAAGTATTGGGATTATAGACATGAGCCACCACACCTGGCCTAGTTTTATCTTTACAGAAGCTTCATAAAATCACTATCACCACTCATACCCCTTTATACATGAAGAAACTAAGCTTTGGTGATAAAGGAATTTGGGCCTATAGTTCACTTTTCAGGGCCCTCCCCCCTTAAAAAAAAAAAAAAAAAAAGTGGGCTTCAGAGGTCTATTCCGAAAGCCAGCCATCAGTTGAGTTTGCAACCCTTACCAGAAGGTGAGAGATGAAATTCCAGAATCTTCTTCCAAAATAGCCAGGAAGTCCTCATCTCATAGCAACTGTCATGTAACCATTTTGCAAAGCAGGTAGCCAAGGAGTAAGGATTTGCTTAAACTCCTTATCCCTTCCAGGTGGGAGTCTGCCAAGCCAAGGTACTTTTTTGCATCTCAGCTATACCACCAAATACCTTTTCCTTGAAACCCTGGCTCTGACACCTTCCACAGGAGCTTGCTCTGTGGATGCCCTGTATCTTGAGATGCCCCCCCATCCATCTTCTTGTTTAGCACTGTCCCATCCTCCCCACCCCCACTTTTCTGCGTGGAAGTAGTGGGCGGATGGGGACTGCACCTGCCATGGCCTCCTGAATCTAACAGACGCTCAGTTTGCATAATGGCACCTGGAGGGTGGAAGGAGGGCAGGGGACTGTAATCGACGAAGGCATGTCTTCAGCTAGTGTGTGGGATCTCCCACGGTTTGGGGTTCCATTGTAAGTTATCTCCAGTGTCACTCGTCCTGAGAGGACTTGATGGACAGGCCCCAGGTCCCCTCTGCGGCCGCATGTCTTTGCCTCTCCCTCACACTCTATGGCCCCTGAAATCCTTCAGGTGCTCTCCTCTTTGCTGCGGTTTCTCCCTGGAACACCCTTCTCTCTCCGTTCACTTCTGGGCTGGACTCTGTCCTTAACCTCCCCTGGAAGCCCCCCTTCCACAGCCCCTCTGTGTGTGCCCTCACATGCCCAGTGTTAGATTAGCTGCGTTCCTCTGTCCCCCACATAACCCCTGCAAAGCACCTGTTACTGCATTACCGTGGTGTCTGTCTGCATCTGCCCAAAGATTGTGGGTTTTCCAGGGATGGAGCCCTCGTTCGTGGGTTCATTTCCAGGGCAGAGCACAGTGCCTGGCACATAGGTGACATTGGTTGAATGAAGTAATGAATGAACACTTTCTTCTCAGTGTGTATGCATGTATGTGCATTTGTGTTCACGCATACACACGTGCACTGTGCCCACATACACACAGTGGTAGTTAATGTTTTCAGTGTGTTATATTTAATCTGAGAGTCTTATGTAGCATAAGTACCATTTTATAGATAAGAAAAAGGCATTCTGAACCCTGGCGAAGGCCCCAAGGTCTGTCTTTCTAATCGTGACATAATACTGCCATTTCTGACAATAAACAGATCCTCTCTTAAAGAATAAATGGCATCAGCAGGTGCTAAGGGCAGAATGTACTAAATCTCTGTCTGCAGCAGCTGATGTACCTCCAAAAGATAGGTCTTCCAGGCAAGGCTACAACCTGAAAGCAAGGGAAGAACTCTCTCCCTGCAAGCATTGGCCTGTCCTGACCCTCTGCCAGGTTTTCTAGCTGGGACAAGTGTAACCACACCAGAGGTTTAAAACCCAAAGGAAGGGCCCTGCCTTTGATTGCTGAAAGAGCAGGGCAGTCAAAAGCTGAGCACTCTTGTCTCCGAGTGTGTGGCACTGATTGCCAAGTGATCTCTTCCTATCCCAGAAAAGACAGCTGAGCCTAGTAACAGCAGGTGACAGCTTAACAGGAAGGACTGGGACATCAGGGTCTTAAAAACGACCAGCAAAATGTAGGAGGTGATTTATTGTTTCTAGACTTCTCCCGCAGACCACCCGTTTGGCATCCACAGTTGACTAATGTATTAGCCATTAGTGATGTTACTATCTGTGCTACTTTTCAGGGAGCAGGACTTTGGAGCTGGCAGCGGGCAGAGGTGGAGGTGAAGGCTGGGGGGAGGGGTGTTAAACCAGGTACCCACCAGGTTCTTGGAGCTGGACCTAAACCTGGGTCTCTAGGCTCCAAATTCTTTGCTCTTCCTACCACTACCCAAAAGGATTCCCTAAATTGTTAATGAACTAAGGAAAAATGGAACCCTGTTACACTAGGGTCTGTGTAACAACAGAAGCCCTTCCTATGTCTGAAAGTCTTATGTTCTTTCTGAACGGGCTCCAGAAGAGGCCTTGCAGAACCTCAGCTCTAGAGGGGCTTCACCTTGCAAGGAGCTAAAATTCACCTGGGTCCTGAGTACGTCCCACCACCCGAATCTCCCTCCAGCCTGCTCTTGGTCTCTCCCACACTGCAGCATGCTTTGGTCCCTCCAGTCTGCTGTCCCCCCTGTGATCTTTTCAGAACACATCTGATCGTGTTGCCACCTCCCACTGTAAGGGAGAAGCAAAGTCCTCCCGCGGTCTCCTTGTTCTCCTGGCCCCTTCTCATGCCCCTCCTGCCTTTGATCTTCCACACCCACCTCATTGATCTCCTTTATCCTCCCCTGTTCCCAGGACCTCGGACATCAGCTCACGTCTCATTTCTGCAGTTGCTTTTCCTGACCTGTTGGAACCTTCCCGAGGCACGTTGTAATTCTACGTTATATTAATGCGACAATTCACTTACTCTGTAGGCTCCTGAGGGCAGGGCCAGCATTGTTTCTGCCCATGTCCTGGTGCATAGCAGGTGCTTAGGACTTGCTGTTTGAGAAGGGGAACAGATGGACTACCGGACATGCACTGCCAGGCCCAGTGCAGTTTGCTGCTTTCCGTAAAGCTCCCCTTCTCCTCCTTCCCAGACTTGGCCAGAGCTTTGCATGTCCTGGGTGCCGCTGCTAGCCCGCAGGGGCCTGCCTGTGCAAGGGAAGGTCTGCTCCTGGCATCCCAGTCACTGAAGTGAAGAGGGTCTGCCAGCCCCGTTGCTGAGGCTGACATGCCCGGGTGACTTTGGGCTTGGTGGTGTTACCTGTCTTCTGGCAGGTGTTTTGGGTCTTGGGCAGAGGACATGTTCACTCCCCTGCTATTGTGCTCCCCTCCGTCAGGCGGGAGTCATGGGTTTGCCTGGCTCCAAGACCCAGCTCCTGCCTCTGGCTGCTGCGTTGCTGGAGGTGAATCACCTCCGTCATTCACCGTTTAGTGGTCAGCGTCAGCAGCTTTGTCACAGCCTGGCCCCCTGTGAGTCCCTGCTGTGCAGTCTAAAGGGCTGTGTTATGCCGTGTCTTCCTCACTGTTCTCTCCTGTGTGTGGGTTTCCCCCATTAAAATCTTTCTTGATTCTGTGGTAGGCGAAGCCTTCTGCCCTCAGAAATACTAGAAGCTCGTGCCAGGCTGTGCCTTACATTATGCCGTGTTGCAGTTGCTCTTTATGTTCCCGAGGGTTAGACTGGTCAGGGGCTCAGTGATGTTCTTATCAGCTGGGGATGGGGGGAGCAGGCACAGAGATAAGCTGCAGCCACACTCCCCAAGTTACTGTAGCAAAGCAGCTGAGATTAACGCAGGTGAGTTCCCCTAGCAAGAGGCCTGGCATGTTGATATTCCTGAAGTGCGAGTTGAATGAAAGGAACAAATAAATTAGAAGCTAGCATTTCCCAAGGTGTGTGTGTGTGTGGGGGGGGGGGGTATTCCTTAGAACACAAGTCCTTGAGATGTTCGTGGAAAAACAAATCAACAACAAAAGGATAGGTAGGGGGAGTAGTTACATGTCCTAGTAAGTTTCAGAAGCTCTGTCCTGTGTGACCCTCTTGGAGACACTGACTTTACATTGGTGCATTAAAGGTTCTGAGAAGGTCAGCAGCTCCCAGAACGTTGGCTGACTTTGCTTTACTCCATATTGCGCAGATGTGCATGGCCGCAGAAGTCTCTTGTTCACATTGACTTTAGGGCCAGTTGGCAAATGCTCCAGATTGCAGGGTGGAAGGTGGAGCGGCTCCACAGGAGGGAGGGGATGTACTGAGGACCACAGAGGGAGGACAGGAAGACATAGTTTGAAGGCTGTAGCATTTCAGCCCAATCTGGAAGGATGAGCAGAATTCCCAGGAGGGAGAGAAAAGGGCTTCAGGGTAGGAGGCAGGTGTGAGCAGAGGCGCCTGGACAGGCATGCCCAAGGCGTAGGATAGATGGCTGGGTCAGGAGTACGGGATTTAGACAAGGTCATGATAGAAAGAAGATAGCAGGAGCTCCACTGCCAGGAGCTGTCCCCAGTCTGGAGCTGCCCATTAATAAGACTTTGGCAAAATTACGAAGGAGTTATTGGCATTGCTCTTCTCAAGTGTCTGTACCTTATTTTATGAACCATCATTTCTTAGCCAGGGGTTTGCATCAGCATCACTTGTGGAGTTTCTTGAAGCACCCCTGTATATGTGGGTAACACGCCAGCAATTCTGATTTTGTGCGTGCAGGCAGAGGATCCAAGCATCCCCCAGATGATTCTACCTGAACTCCCAGGTACAAATGAATGCTAGAGGCAATGCAGGTTCTCTGCACAGTCTCCACCTGGCACTAACAGGTCCCCCTGCAGTTGTACCACGGCAGAGGCCTCACTCATTGAATAAACGTTGGACACTTTATGACCCTCTTGGAGATTCACAAGTGGCATTAGCATGTGGAAGGCCTGCTGTAAACCCAGGGCTTCATGAAATCACATTAGGAGCCAACTATAGGCTTAAAGATGAGCATTTACATCAATTTGGATATTGGACTCCATTATCTTTTTCCTGAACATTACTGTTTCTCTTGCCAGATTTCCCAGGAGTGAATTCTCGCATTGTTTGCGTTTTCATAAATGCCAAGTGCAGCCAGCCCTGCCTGGCTGACGTGGGCACCATTCTCCCCACTTGAGAGCTGCTATGGAGTAGTGAAAGTGGCTGTTTGCTTACAAAAGACTCTTTATTCCCTTAGTTGTTTCCTCCCTGCTGCCTCTGACATGGAAAGACACAGTATTGCGTCTGAATGCCTCCCAGGCTGCCGCCTTCATCTCTTCATTCCTGTGACCAGCCCGTTCTTTTCCCACTTCACACTCAGAGGGAGGGAAGGAAATTACTAGGGTGACACTGCTTTGCAGGAAGCTGACGGTGCCTCTGCAGACACTGGTTCTTGCTTTATTTTAGTGCCTTTAATGGTACTTACCCCACTCCCGCCCCCCAGCAACCCCACTTCTGGGCATACATGCCAAGGAGGGGAAATCAGTATATCAAAGAGATACATTATTGCCGCACTATTCACAATAGCCAAGACTCAAGATCAACTTAAGCATTCATCAGAGAGATGAATGATAAAGAAATTGTGGTTCTTGCTTCATACTGGCTATTGGGCAGCCACGTGGCCTTTTTTCCCTTTAGCCTTCTTGGCGGGGATATAAAGAGTTGGTGATCTTGAAAGAAAAATGACTCGGAGTTGTCTTAGCCAGTGTACAGCAAGCCAACTTTTGAGATTCATTTTGAGCCCTTGTTTCTGACACTAATGGATTTACTTGTTCACATAAGCCATAGCCTTCTCTGTATAAAGGAGGCATTACCTTCTGCCTCTTGCAGATGCTCAAAGGGAAACCTGGTAGCTGCTGCTTTCAAACCTGCAATGAGAAGGTACCAGGAAGCTCCCTGGGCTTCTCAGCAGTCCAGGACGGAGGTTAGGAGACAGACTCATCACAGGAATGAAGTGCAGTGGGCCCAAAGCTGGAGCCAGCAGCTGCCGGGGCTGGGGCCAGCTCGTCTGTGGCAGGGGCTTGTCTCCAGATTTCTGGACACTATAGGCCTCCTCTCTTGCTTGGACATTGCCCTGACCCCACTAGCAGGAACTGCTGATCCTAACTATATGAGCTGCCTCCTGCTTCTCCCATGAACCACCCCGTGAAATGGCACGTATGGCTTTGACCCTAACTTTTTCTTCTTTCCTTTCAGTTCATGCTTCTTAAGAGGCTGTGACAGTTAACTCTTGAAGACTTTGGGATCCATATATTCATTTATTTGTTGGATTCTTTAATCCACCTTGCGTTTGTTAAACATCTCTAGTGATGGGCCTTCATTGTCGTGACAGCACGCCACACTGAGCATGTTTGGAACCAGCTCAGTGGCTGCTAAATGTTCGTGCTGTTCCTTGTTACTTTATTTGTCCTAAGAGTCACTCAACCCTGGATTCAGATTGGTATCTGTTATAAGATTTTTCCACATGTTCGTCATTTCTTCCTTCCTTGTTCCCATTCCAGTTCGCTGTACCTCTCTGTTCCCTTCTGTTCGTGGGTCTAACATGTTGGGAAGCCTTTCATGATAATTACGCTTTCCGCAAATGGCTTTACCAGTCAGCAACAATTATGCCTCAGTTAAACCTCATTGTCTATGATACCACCACTGTGCAAAGCTAAAACAATTTTTTTTGCTGATTAAAATCCCCATGAAATACCTGAAGATTAAGACTATGGACTTTGTAATCCAGGCTAGCCTAAACTGGAATCCACCCACCTTTACCTCTCGGGTTTATGTTGTTGGGCAAGGCGGGATTACCAGCCTCTCAGAGAAGCCTCAGGTCTGAAATGGTGGTGATAAGATGACCTGTGGTTGTAATGTTCATGAGAGTTAGATGAAAAACCCTTCCCTCCGTGCCCCATTGAACACTGGGAGCCCAACACACGGCAGCTGTCACTGTGATAATTACTGAGCATTTATTTGCATGCAGTGGCTTCATCACCAGTCTTGGCAGCCTTGAAACTTGGTCTATTGACAGCAACATCATTAAAGATAAAGTCAAGGCCAATTTCAATAGAGAGATTATAGGCAGAAATATACTGAGAGGCAAATAGACTATATACTGAGCACCACAAGAACTAATCCTGCACCTTCGGTTCCTGGGAAGGGCCGTGGACATGTACAATTTCTTCCTGACTAGGCCTGTCACACGGCCCTCTGGGGGAGTGAGATCTCCCTGGGAAGCCTTGTCTCCAGCAAAGGCTCCAGTTCCCCGCCTGCACGACTGTGGACCCCAGAGCTTTTCAAGGCTCTGCTTGCTCACACAGACACAGCCCCACAGCAAGCCTGGTGTTCTCGTGAACCCCAGGGACACTACCAACGGCGAGAAGCCTGGGGCTCCCTCCCTACCTTGAACTTGGACTACTTCTATTTTTATCAATTATTATGGTTCTTATTGAGCTGGCACCTATGTTCCAGAGACACCAGGCCACAAGCTTTATACCACAGGTCTCCTTCCATCTTTCCAGCCATCCATTGAATGGAGTCATGCACTCTGGTCACAGCTCTGTGAAGTTTTGAGAGCAGAATTTAAATCCCCATTACCTGGTTCCTGACACCAGGTTCTCAGGCATTATTTTATACAACCCTATTCAGCAAAATCTTCTGTATAGTACAGGGCTCCTCTTTTGGCTCTCAGACCCCTTTTTGTTTTTCCTTCCCCTCCTCTCTCTTTCCAGCTCTCTTCTTTCAAAAACATGGGCTAAGCCCCAGATCTATGCCCCAGACTGAGCGGGAATGTGGTAGTGGTGGAGTTATTCCTAAGAGTTTGGCTGTACCTTTGACTACCAGGAGCAGCCTGCATGCTTAATCTTCAAAACAAGAGCCACACCTCCCAAAACCAAGACCAAAGTAGCCTGCTTGTCACAGAGCACACGGTGGTGGCAAGTGCCAGGGTTTGAGTTTCTGCTGTGCCCATCTGACTGTGGGAACTTTCTCTCTGCCTCACTTTTCTTGTAAATGAGGGGGAGGGGGGCATCTTAATAGTTCTAAGATCCTGGGCTGATTGTGAGGACTGTATGAGTTGAAAGGGAAGCAGAGGTCAGGGCCCTTGAGCAGGGAAGATGGACTGATCCCAGGGGACAGTAGTTGGCATGTAGGAAATGCTTTGTCATCACGGATTCTCGTGACTTAAGCAGACCTATCTTTCTCCCTCCTGAAAGCCCCACAGGTTTCCAAGAAGTCTCATTCTTATAGGAATGTCTTTTGAAGACTAGTGGCAGAAAACCTGTGTCCTGGAAAGAGTGCTCCCCTGCGGCTGCTTCCAGTCCTGTGGGTGACAGCACCAGGTTCCCCAAGAGGGTTGAAATGGTTTCCCCGGCTGATGAGGCTGTGATTCAAGCCACCCTAACTCCTACCCCCTGCTCCCAGCTCCCAGCTTCTGAGGCTAAATCAGTAGGTGGGATGTCAGTGGCTAAGGGTGTGCAGTGGCCTGGTGTGGCCTTGGTTCAGTAGTGCCTGCTCGCCTGGACCACCTCATTAGCTACTGCCTCTTTGGAATGTTGTTTTTATGGGCTTAAGAATCCATTTCAAGGAAAAAGCTTACAATGCTGAGGTAGCCCCAGAATTGAGCTAATTAATAGACCTTCTCAAACTGGGGCTTTGGAAGGTAGGCTGAACCTTTGAGAAGGAATCGTCTTTCCAGGGTGATAGAAGTCTTCGCAATAAAACTGGGGAGGGGAGGAAAATAGCTGAACACCAGAGGCAGCTGTTGTTTCTAGAAGTGGATCAGCTTTGTAGGGGGAAAAAATGTTCATGCAAATGAGGCCCACTGAGGCTTCCCTGGGCCTCCATTCAGACGATTCTCAAACGTAATGATTTTCGCATCTAATTCAAGGAGAAATTAGTCATTAGATATTAAGACAAAAGCAGGCAGACGCCTATCTCAATAAGGGATCCTTTCCACTGAAGTGGGATTATCTCTGGAATAATTAAATTGCCTGCTGAAGTATAAGAAGGTTCCATTAACTGAGCTGCCTTTTCTGAGCAGTGCCGTTCTCATCCCCAAACAAATCGTGATGACTCCAAACAAGGACAGGGAGATATGGAACCTCCATAGATAACGTAATCAAACCCCAGTGCTCATCACTGTCATTTCTGAGCCAGAGAATAAAGTGCCTCACTGGGGGATGCTGGTGGGATCAGCTGGCCGCCCAGCAGCAGTGTTATTTGCGACCGAGTGTGGCTGTAGTGCTTAGCTCTTGCAGAGTCCCAGAACCTAAGGATTCTGCACCCTCACAAAGGAAATGACACCTGTGAGAAGAACCATGGCAGAGGATCATTTTCCTGGAATGTCCTCAACATGCCTATTCAATGTTGGCAGCATTTCCAGAGTTTAGATATCTTCATTACAAGAGCGCTGTGATTAACAGCATTAGGACCTGCCAAAACATAGGTATAAACAGGACTTTGGAATTCCTCATAAGGAGGTGCTGTGACGACCCGATGGGACGCGTACTGCTCTCTCTGCAGTGTGCAGCTTGGTGACATCAACAGCCAATCTCTCGCCACGTGTTCATCATGCTACGTGCTGTAGCAAATATCCCGAACGTGAAGATAAATGCTTACCTCATTGTCCTGTTTATGCCCAATGTATTCATCTTCTACATTTGTTAAACGATCTACGCTTTTAAATACTTCACAGTCAGCATTCCTCAGTCTAAATACTTGTACAGTACTTTTAAAAAAGAGTAAATTTAACAAAGGAAAGTTTCCCAACATTTAAACATAGATTTTAAAAGTAAACAGTTCTAGACATTTATTTGAAATATATCTAAAAATTCAAGTAATTATACATTTTTGAAACTATAAAAAAAAAAAAGACATGCAAAGAAAGCCAGTATACTTAAAATCTAGCAGAATATGAGTTTAAGAATATCATAGATTTAAAGTTGTTTCTGTGCTATCTTTAATCTCATTCATACCTTTTTGAAGTTGTTTTTTTTTTTTAATTTGTACATTTATTTAATCAGAGAGTTGCCTTCCTAAGGTTTCAGCAGTTTTACAAGGAACCGCCACAGTAATTCTGAACCTTCAGTTATCCGGCGCAGTCTTTTTCCATAACCAAGTTCTTTCATTATGCCCAAGAGCCCTTAATTCCCTATCTCTTACATAGATTTTCATTTTTCGCAACTTGATATCTTTCCTAGAAATGATACATTTTGAGTTTTGTCTGTCTGCCAGATCTTGACCCATTGTTCTGTCATTTTGATTTATTGAGCTTGTCTGTTAACATTATTAAAAACTTATGTATTCTCTATTATTATTTTATTCTAATTAGTTGGGCCTTTTAGAGGTTTCATCTCCTAGGAGATGAGATTGAGCCTGTGTAATTAGCTCTCTTCTTTAGGACAGCTGGCTAATTCATCACCTTGGACTGCCATGTCAGACTCCCTGCCCACCTGTTTATTTTGTATAATATGACCACAGGCACTGATTGGTTTTTCCTAGCCTTGCTATAGTACCTGCTTCATCTGGGAACTCAGTGTTCTTATCTTTTCTATTTACACGGGTGGATAACAAGTACATCACATGTCAACTACTCCATGTTTTTATGAATACTGCAGAATAGAGTTCCCCTAATTTTAGTGTCTGGCACACCACCCTAACAATTTCTGCTGCCTTTTATGTTCTGCCTAAATTATTAAATATGTAAGACTTCTCTTTAAATAAATTTACATCAACTTGTTTTAAGCTAGTGTTGTCTTAAACCATAGTAGCCATGAAGCCACACATTTGATATGTAAACTATATTTCAGTTAATGGTTTTATAAGTACACTTTAAAATAATGGCATAAATTCTGATGTGACAGGGTTGTCCTGATACCCCAGAGCCCTCTTACACAATGCCAGGATATGTGGTGGCACCATAAGTGAGGAGACCTAGTTGAAGACCCATGTGCCAAGCATTCTGGTTGCTGGAAATATCCAAATACTGTGTTTCTCTTTAAAGGATTTTCACAAACTGAATCTCTTATTTTTAAAAGGACTAATGTAAGGGGAAGTCTCAGTGGTTTACATGTATAAAAAACACAGGCTTTAAGAAAAATAGGGCACAGGAAAGTAACAGGGAATTTCATGGCTTCAATAGCATCTGTTTCCTGGATCTGTCAGAATTTAAAGTGGTACACTTGTCCCTAAGTGCTTTTGCCCACTACCCTCTCTTAGGAGCTCTCAGCACCTGGGGCTGGATGCGGACTTCTGGGTGGGATTGGGTGATGAAAAAAAACACCTGAGAAGAAACTGTGTGGCACCAACTTGGGGTCAGAGCATTCCCTTAGAGCAGCGGTTCTCAACCTATGGGTCATGACCCACAGGAACTGTATTATAGGGCCATGGCATTAGTGGTTGAGAACCACTGCCGTAGAGGGCACTGCCCCAAACACAAACCCCTGAGTAGGGAGGACCCAGGTGCAGGTGAGAAACAGCAAGCGCCGCTGGGCTGGACTGGAGGGAAGGAAGGGTGGAACGGGGAGAGTGATCTGATAGAGTGCTGAGTGCTGAAGGTTGGACGGAGGGCCATGGCACAGGGCATGGATGTTGGTTGTTGTGGTATTTTAAGCAGAAAACTAATGTGCACTGATCCTGCTGGCTACAGTATATCGTATCAGGAGTGAAAAATAAGACCCTAGTGGGATGGCTCTGGCAGTCTCCAAGGGAAAGCTGATGGAAGTTTTAGCCACGGAGGTGGCTGTGGAGGTGGTGAGAAGGGACTGGACTCAGCACATACATATTTTGGAGAGTACTAGAATTTTATTTCTTTCTTGAAACTGTTACGATTATATTTTCTTGACACATACAAGAACTGTCTGGAACATAATACAGCCTTGTCATATGAAAAAGACATTCACAATGGCTGGACACTTCCTGGACAGTTCTCTCTATATTCATCAACAGGTATATTAACATATACTTAGACACATTGGTATCTATCATATATAACACACATGTTATATTTTTCTTTTGAGAAGAAAACCCCAAACTTTTTTGGGGGGGGGGGGGACAGTGGGGTTGGAAATAATCTTCTGATTGTTTAAAATATATATTTTAGTGTCCCCAGTGAACTGCAATAAAAGGTATGGTATATGTTCTTTGGTTTTAGTAGAAGATTGTTCGATTGGCAAATGCTAAATACCTTTTGAAGCCAGAGTTTTCAGAGGTACAGGATATAGGGTTTAGCCAAAGCATCCAGGTACCTGGAGCAGGAGGCTTCAAGACGGGAACCCTGGGTGACCCTGACTTTCTACTCTCTCTCTCTGCCCACAGTGATCCCGAAGGTCACCAAGCACCTGCTTGCAAACCCTGTGTTCACCTGCATCATCCTAGCCGCCTGCATGGAGATTGCAGTGGTGGCTGGCTTCGCTGCCTTCCTGGGGAAGTACCTGGAGCAGCAGTTTAACCTCACCACCTCTTCTGCCAACCAGCTGCTTGGTGAGTCTGTCCCTCAGTCGTCCTGACACGGCAGAGGAGGG
This sequence comes from Loris lydekkerianus, assembly GCA_963574355.1. Lineage (NCBI taxonomy): Eukaryota > Metazoa > Chordata > Mammalia > Primates > Lorisidae > Loris > Loris lydekkerianus. The sequence goes on from CAUYPK010032769.1 coordinate 68,200, forward strand.
AGGCTGCTGTGTGTAACTCAAGAGAATTTACCCCCCACATACACACACCCCCAACTGAACTGTGGGGCCTACAGCCGCAGTATGCAGGAGGCCTCTGTAAATAAGGAATTTCAATGTACGTTCTAAGGGTTAGATCTGCCCACCTGCGACAGTTTCTAAAAGTGGATGATAATAAGGTGCAAAAATATAAAATGTACATAGAAGCATTGTGATAGGCCATGACGTTGATAGATTGATGAGGACTGGAAAATTTGGGGAAAATAGGGTGAAGGAAGAGGACAGGAAGCATGAATCTTGAAAGGTTAGTAGGGTTTTGTTAGGTACATAAGAAAGCAAGGACAGACTCCTCAGAAATTAAAAAAATCCTTAATGAATACTACAAGAAACTTTATGCTCAGAAATATGAAAATCTGAAGGAAATTGACCAATACTTGGAAGCACGTCACCTTCCAAGACTTAGCCAGAATCAAGTGGAAATGTTGAACAGGCCCGTGTCAAGTTCTGAAATAGCATCAACCATACAAAACCTCCCGAAAAAGAAAAGCCCGGGACCAGATGGTTTCACATCACAATTCTACCAAACCTTTAAAGAGGAATTAGTACCTATATTACTCAGTCTGTTCCAAAAGGTAGAAAAAGAAGGAAGACTACCCAACAGATTCTATGCAAACATCACCCTGATCCCCAAACCAGGAAAAGACGCAACAAGAAAAGAAAATTATAGACCAATATCACTAATGAATATAGATGCAAAAACATTCAACAAGATCCTAACAAACAGAATCCAGCAACACATCAAACAAATTATACATCATGACCAAGTAGGTTTTATCCCAGGGTCTCAAGGCTGGTTCAATATCCATAAATCTATAAGTATAATTTAGCACATAAACAAATTAAAAAACAAAGACCATATGATTCTCTCTCAATTGATGCAGAAAAAGCTTTTGATAATATCCAGCATCCCTTCATGATCAGAACACTTAAGAAAATTGATATAGAAGGGACTTTTTTTTTTTTTTAATAGAGACAGAGTCTCACTTTATGGCCCTTTGGTAGAGTGCCGTGGCATCACACAGCTCACAGCAACCTCCAGCTCCTGGGCTTAAGCAATTCTCTTGCCTCAGCCTCCCGAGTAGCTGGGAATACAGGCGCCTTCCACAA